>VXAL01009645.1:185533-210041 GCA_013399475.1 Chauna torquata | reverse complement strand
CCCCGCCCTCGGAGCGGTCCCCGGGCGCTGCCGGGCCGGGCTCGGGGCGCTGCCGGGGGCCGGGCACGGGGCAGCCGCGCCCCGCGCCGAGGCGGGGACTCCGCCGCGTAGTTTGCCGGAAAGCCGCGGCGTTAGTTTCGTTTCTGCCGTGCCGGGAAGCGGGCGGCTGGGACGATGGCGGCGCTGACTCGGGCATCGTCGGAGCCGAGCCTGGCGGCACTGGAGGAAGAGCTGACCTGCTCCATCTGCCTCTGCCTCTTCAGCAGCCCCGTGACGGTGCCCTGCGGCCACAACTTCTGCGCCTCCTGCCTGGAGCTCACCTGGGCCGGGCTGGCGGGAGACTTCAGCTGCCCGCAGTGCCGGGCCACCTTCGCGGGCCGCCCGCAGCTCCGCAAGAACACGGTGCTGTGCCGGGTGGTGGAGCAGCTGCAGAGCTGCGGCGGGGCCGGGGCCGAGGAGGAGCAGCAGCGGCGGGAGAAGGAGGAGGAGGAAGAAGAGGAGCGGCAGGAGGAAGAAGAGGCGGCGACGCCCCCCGTCTACTGCGACAGCTGCCAGCAGGCCCGCGCCGCGCAGACCTGCCTCACCTGCGGGGCCTCCTTCTGCCCCGAGCACCTGCGGCCGCACCGCGACAGCCCCGCCTTCCGCGACCACCAGCTCTGCCCGCCCGTGCGCGACCTGCAGCTGCGGAAGTGCCCGCAGCACAACAAGCTCTTCGAGTTCTTCTGCCGCCAGCACGGCAGCTGCATCTGCTCCCTCTGCCTGCTCGGCCACAAGCTGTGTCACGCCAGCCCCCTGCAGCAGGCCAAGGCCGATGCCGAGGTGAGGGCGCGGGGCGGCTGGCCTGGNCGGGGCTGCCCCTCGCTGCCCCGGGAGCCGGCGGGTCCGTGCGTGCTGCGGGCGCGGGCGGAGTGCTGGGGCGGGCTGGCCCGAGGCCTGGATTGTAAGTCTCGTGCCTGGCCTTGGCAAACGATCACCTGCCCGAGTGCGTCTTCAGAGCCCTTCCGTGCGTTTTCCTCCTCTCGGACCGGGGCGATGCTGCGGCAGCACTGATAGCCAGCTCCTGCGTTAAGCTGTACTGGTTGGCAGGGCCTCCCGTCTATGCTTTGGAGACCCCCATGCACCAAGGGTTGCTGTCAGCCCCGGGGGGGTTACGTGCCCAACCTGCGTATCACTAGCGGCTGTAACGCGCAGCTCCCGGCCTGCTTTTCTACTCGCTGCTTGCACGGGGCTTCCTGCGTGGCCTTACCACAGGCTTACCGAGAGACTGTAGACATGTGTTGCTCCAGGTGTGTTCTTACAAAGCGAAGAACTACAAAAGTACCCTAGGGAGATATTTAGCATAAGAGCCAGGAGCAGGTTCTCCATGGAGCAGAAGGGAAGGAAACCAGACCTTCATATTTTACACCACAGCTGAAAATCAGAGGATAGTTGAGTAAAGCACATTTGAAAAGTTTAGGTGGCCAGACTTCAGTCTGCTCAGCAAGCATGTATATGGCTTAACTGAAGACATCCTCCCTGACTTTGCTTAGCAGCATCTTGATCTAAAGGAACAGGTAATTGACATCTGAGCAATAACATTTTCTATTGAAGTGAGGGGTGAACAGTAGCGTTTACCTAGTGCCCAAAGTTCAGCCTAAGAGCTAAAGTAAAGTTTATTTTCAGTACCGGGAACTGCTATGCTGATAAAAGCACTCAGCTGTTATCAAGAGAGTGACTCAACAGCGTACATCTTGCTGTTAGAGAAGGTGGAGCTGCGGGGAGGGTGCTGGCTCCACAAACCCACACCTACAGGAGAGTATTTTTACATTCTGTAAGGTTTAAGGAGCAGTGAGTTTAAAACTGGTAGCGCTAAATGCTTACAGCAATTACTTAAAACTTTGTGTAAATATGATTCTTGCTCTAGTAACTATGACCTGACTGAGAGCACGGCAACTCCTTTTCTAAAATATTGTCTGATCTCCTCTATTGCAGTCAGCACTGAAGAAGAGACTGGCCGAGCTGCATAATCAGAGTGAAAAAGCTGCTCGAGCAATGAGCTCTGTGAAAACAAATCAAAGCCAAGCTGCTGTAAGTGGGTAACACTTTCTATTCAAAATGCTGTCTGTTTGCTTGGCATATGCTGGTTACTGAACGTTGTTGATGCTTGTACTCTTGTGACAATGGCTGTAGTATCAAGATTGTGTTGGCAGGAGAAGGCCTTATTGGGAAGGAACAGAAAAGAGATGTTTTGGCAGAGCCGGGCAGTTCCATGGCGGATAGGAGCAACTCCAACCACCTTACAAAGGCTTTATACCTGCACATGCTGATGTACCTGAGCGGTAACTGGGCTTGAACCCATCCATTCCTGTTGCACCAGAAATAGTGCATCTGTGCAGCCCAAGCTAAAGCATTAGTGAGCGGTAATGGCTGCACCACTGCAGAAATCTGGGATGGCTCCTTCCCATAATTTAACAGAGTCCATCCTTGCTCACCAGACGATTGGGGTTGTCATATGTGCTGACTGCTGGATCGGGTATGTCCCACTTGTAGCATGCTTTCTGAACTGTGTGGTGGAGACCAAGAAGCTGCAAAGCTGCCAGCGTAGCCCTTCTGTGCTCCTCTGGAACGCCTCTTGGAGGATCAGGAATAACTTTCTATTAACCAGGGATGCCACAAAGCATGTCTCTGAGGCAGAAACAGCTACCGTCATGCAAGTGGGTGTGTGGCGTCAAAGCTGGCGACGGCGCAATCTAGTTCTGGTTTTTCTAACCACTAGATGGCACGGCTGGCCTGGCCTCTGCCCAGCAGCCCAGTGGAACAGAGGTTTGGAGGCTGAGGACTGTCTTGATTTCTTGGGAGTAAATTCCTTTTCTTTCCAAACTACATAGAAACACGTAGCTTTTCTATTGCCACTTTCAAGTAATTGGAGTCTGCATGCTTATCAAAGACTTTTTTTGTAGTAGTAGTAGTAGTAGCAGCTGTTTTTCCACAAACTGTTCTTTTGAAACCTGTGCCTATCTGTTCTTGTCTGCTTCAGGAGATAGCTGCCAGAAAGCGAGATTTGATGAGAACTGAATTTTTGGAAATTAAAGTTTTAATTGAAGAAAAAGAAAACCAGACCTTAAAAGTAATTACAGATGAAGAAAAAAGAGTTTGCAACAGGTTTGATTATATTTATACTGTTCTGGGAAGTAAGAAGAAAGAAATTCAGTCTCTCAGAGACCAGATTGAGATGGCACTGACAGAACGTGATGATATTCTGTTTTTAAAGGTAATGTGTCCTTTAGATGCAAATCTAATTCTTTATGTTTCTAGAATGCAGAATTACAAAAAACTCTGCAGGTAGTCCTGCTCTGCAGACACTTCTGGTTAAATGATAATGCAGTCATTTGCAAGAACCTTCTATAAAAAGATGTACTGATAAGTACACAAATATTACTGAAAAAGCACTGGAAAAAACTGCTGTCTGGTAATTCACCTCCCCCCCCCACCTTGGCCGCTACTTCTGCCACAAGCAGAAAGGCTAGTGAGTGAGAGAACTCATCTCCATGAGGTGTTACATCTCTGTACTGTGACGCAGTCTAGTAGCTCTTTCTCATTGCTGCAGGTATCAGTTAGGAATTAATGCTTATGGACTGCTGAAATTTTGCCATGGCTTGTGTCTGACCGTCACCTTTTGCATTTGAGATAAATGCAATACTCGCCCCCATTTAAAGTAACTTGGTTGTATTTGCCTACATCCACTACACAAGGTGGTCTGCATGAGATTTTTCATTTCTCATTTCAGAGAGCAGCAGCACTGCAACGAACATCAACAAAAGACGCTTTTGTACCTGTAATTGAAATGGACCAAAACTTGATACATGATGCTTATCAGTCTGCCATTAACCTTAAAGAAACTGTCAAACTTACAGTGAGTCAGTCTAGGGAGAAGAGAGCAGAAGGTATTGTGTCACTTGGAGAATTGGCATTTTATGACTTGGCTTTGAGTTCAAGTGAGGGATATTCCCGCTGCAATCCAAATATTATAAAAAGAAAAGGGAAAAAAAAAATAGTGCAGCAAATAGAGCTGGTTAATGTAAATACTGTCTTCCAACTTCAGTGGTCCTCCATTTTCAAACAAAAATGTATAGTCTGGGCTAAATTACTATAGGTGAACAAAATGTGCCAGTGTCTCTTTACTTTTATCTATACTTGGATAAGTTCTGAGTATGGTGATACTGTGCCCCTCTGGCACAAATTGGCCTTTATTCCTTAGAGTAATTTACATTTTTATTATGTAGCAGGGTTGGATACAGTAAGGATATGGTTTTGAGAGGGAGACAAAACACCTTAGAGTGATAGAACTACGGTTACCCAATTGTAAAGGTACTAACAGGATAAATGTTGTAGAATGAAGCCCTACTTACCGGGTTAAGCAAAAGTATTTTCTGGATTGGGGCTTGGGTAACTTCCGTGCAGTTCCATCTCTGCCAAGTATCACTTAAGTTCTAATCACATGCCTGAAAAATAAGATTGAAATGTCCTTGTTCATGCATTACTGTTCTTGGTAATACAAAGCATAATGTAAAATATTGTCATTGCAGCAAAACAAACACTTGGGAAAACTAAGCCCCCTCTAGCGTACTCCTCAAACAAACACTTTTCTGGAAAAAAGCCAGCTGGATCAGGTAAGTACTAAAGAACATCATCCTCTCCTAACTGAGGTTTTACCATTAAATAAGAGTTCAAGCGGTTACCCAAGAGCTGTTTGCTTTAGTGGTGATGCAGCGATTATTTGTAAATGAGCACTTTGGCATGGGAAGGGGAGGATGTTTTACGCTATTTAGTGATGGATGCCATGTGAGCTGTAAAGAAGCAAACCACACAGATACGACAGTGCGTTAGCCTCAGCGTGCATATGTGCTTGTAGTGGTGTCAGTGCAGACTGTAAAGCAAAGCAGAGCCTCCCTACCCTCTGGTTCTTGCGGTACTCCACTGCCCTTCTGCCTTGCAATGCATTGGAATATTGCTTTTTCACTTGCACTAAACATCTGTTTGCTTGGTTGATGGGTTTGTATATAATGAATACTGCTTATGAGCTACTTGTGTTTTTTTTCCCCTTACAAGCGCGTACCTGCAGAGAGAAAATCCCTCACCAGATTCAAGCCACCTTGCCGGAGGAGGCAGATACCCGTAAGTGGTATCCAGATCTTGCTTACAGTCTAAGGCTGATGGAGACAGTCTTTCTGGCAGGGTATACTGACGTCTTTCAGTGTTGTTTTGTCCAGTTACTGGTATTAACGTGGCATTCTGGCCTGTTTGGAAGATCTTCCGTACTCTCTTTTTGAAATAAATCCAAGTGTTAAGAAACTACTTCTGTCAGTTCCACTGAGCACATGGTCCTTTCCATTCCCAAGTCCTGTGTGGGGAGTACTCAAAGGGGTCTGCTTTAGTTGAATGGACTTGTAACTCCTGTTGCTGCAGTAAAAATTCTGTTCTGTAAAACAATGTAAAAATTCTGTAAAAAAAGAAAAGGAATAGTCTCTGTGCCTCATAGGAGTAGGCTTATTACCACCTCCCCTAACATGTTACATTCTAGAGTAGAGATTAAGCTCCTTCCAGGCTTATGACCCTATGAAATAGGAGGCAAATAGTAGGTTGTGCTTCATGTGTAGCATTCCAGTATGGGTGTATTTCTGTGTGGCTTCAGTGTGCTGGACTGTCAGCTTTATCTACTCCTGCAGCTTCAGAAGAGCCATGATGATGGTATTACAGCTGGCATGGAGTCAACTAACAGTTAACTTTTTTTTTTTTTTTTCCAGAGGGCAAAAAGAATCCTGTTAAATTCGGTAAGTTCAGACTTTCAGGATACTTATTCTAGTTTACAGTGACTGTTCTTAAATGACAAGTAGATGGTTGCTGGTGGTGGTGTATTAGGCAAAAGTTCAGCTGTTGCCTCTGAGAAGGCTTTTACTGGTCGCTGTGAGAGCAATCAAGCACTGAAAGAAGTTGCCCAGCAACAATGGGATTTTCAAGACTTTACAAGACAGTGAGCAACCTGAGCTAATATTGAGGTTAGCCTTACTTGCAGCAGGAAGCTAGACCAGGTAACTCTAGAGGTCCACTCCAGCCTGAATCTTTTTGACTGTGTTAAACATGCCAGGTATCTTCCCAAGTTGCCAAACTCTCTTTTCTTCTGTCAATTCAGGACCACCAAACACGGGACCACCAAATACTGCAGCTGCTGTTAAAGAGCTTGTTAGCAGCTTTCTGAAGAAATCCAGAGAGGAGCTTTTGCAGTGTAAGATACCCAACATTACACTAAGTAAAGATGAACTCTCTGTGCTTTCTGCACTGGTGTTACGTGACCTTTGTAGTGACCTGACAAAAAGACACTTGAGGGGGTTTAGATAGCTAGATAGCCTTTAGAGGGTTATCAACTAGTTGTTACAAGTGAAAGTTTTGGAGGATAAAGAGGCAGGAAGTTTAACTTACTAAATCATGGTTCTTTTGCTAGATGAATCAAATTAATCTTCAGTATCCATGTATTTGTCAGAGTGTAAATGAAGTTTTCTCAGTAGTGGCTTTGGTTTCCCCCAAAATGACTGCATTAGGGGAATGCAGAAATGCAACGAAACCCACTGGATTTTTCCTTGAAATTAAGTATAGGCTCATAAGCGAGCCCATGATGGCAGTGTATACCTTTCACTGCCAGATCAGCAATCTCTCTCTGCTGCTGGCATATATTTGTGTGGTGAGGGAATCCCATGTGAGGGAACACAGGAAGGAAGAAAACTGGCCCCTCCCTATTTGCCTGCTCTGTAACACAGGGCAGTTGAACCAAGCAGCTGTTACTGCAGCCCTACAAACTGCCTACACTGGGGAGGAGAGCTGAGCAGGGAGATAAAGATGTGTAGGAACATGCGCTGCCTACACCGGACTGCGTAAATAAAACAGCATTGCTCTTCAGTACCTTCAACTGATTCATGTCTTTGCAGATGCCGCTAACATCACCCTGGATTTCAACACAGCTCATAACAAAGTGGTTCTGTCTGACAGATACACCAAGATGTCTGTCTCAGACACCCCCCTGAATTACAACCACCACCCTCAGCGTTTCACCTATTGTTCCCAAGTGCTGGGGTTCCAGTGCTTCAAGAGAGGTGTCCACTACTGGGAAGTGGAACTGCAGCAGAACAACTTCTGTGGCATTGGCATCTGCTATGGCAGCATGGACCGGCAGGGGCCAGACAGCCGCCTGGGTAGGAACAGCGGTTCTTGGTGTATTGAGTGGTTTAATTCCAAAATTTCAGCCTGGCATAATGATGTTGAAAAGAGCTTGCCCAATGTGAAGGTTACCAAGCTTGGTGTGCTGCTCCACTGTGAGGGAGGGTTTGTGCTTTTCTTGGCTGTTGGGGAAAAGCTAAACTTGATACATAAATTCAAAACCCAGTTTACTGAAGCCCTGTACCCTGCCTTCTGGGTATTTTCCAGTGGCACTGTTCTCTCTCTCTGCCAAATAAAACAGTAAGGTCTGATATCTTAATGTAGTTTGCCTGGGTATTTACGTGCAGATAATCACGCCTTGCAGCAACTTATCTTAGTAACTATAACATGTACCTTGAGTTCATGAACTATTAACTTTCTTGTCTTAGTCAAAGAAATCTCAAAGATTTTTTTTTTTTAGATGAAAATTAGTAACTTTTAAGCAGTTAGGGATATCTAATGATTCTTTGGTCTGAATTGCTAAAGTTTTTAGTGATTTAGTAAAATGTGGATGGTAGTAAATACCACAGTGAAAGGGTTTGCAAACACCTTGACTGTCCTTCCAAAAGCAAAGTTACGATACAGCCGATTATTAAATGGCTTCAGTAGCTGCTGTGGCTTCTGCAGTTTGCTGTAAAGGATCCACAGATACAGTTCTCAAGTCTGTGTTTCACAGGTAGCAATAACTGTTTGAGAAAGAAACAGGAGGAGTTCCTTGAAAAACTGAGGTTTCAGGCTTTGAGGTTGGCCTCAGTTTTACCTTAACTTTTTCTCTGCACACTGACTGTTGTCCGTAGTCAGGATTTACAATACACGTGTTCTTAGTGTGTGACTACCAATGAGGTGGTACAGAATGAACTACTGAAATCGGTAACTTGAGGTCTTGTGACACTAAGTTATAAAATTAAATACGACAAATCTCATTAGAAAGGAATGCAGACTTTTAGAGTTGATGGATAAGAAATGGTATCAGAATCACCAGGAAATAAATTGCTGAGAATACGTCAAAGAAAAGAGTCTTCAGGTAGCCATCCTGCATAGCAGTAGTGTAGACCTGTAATAATATAGTTCATGGGTTGAAGCATTCTGTCTCAGGTTCTGACGCAGAATATGCTTCACATCTTCTCACTGAAGGCTCTTCAGGGTTTTCTTTGTGTGTATTGAGGAGTTCAGGGAGTGTATTTTTGGCTTGCATAGGAGCATAAATGTGCTGTTCACTTAAAGCAGCGTCTCCTATCATAAAGCTTTTCATCTTTGTGAAGCAGGATATTCTCTTCCACCTCAGCAAATAAAAATATGACAGCAGAGACTGGATTTCGTATGGTGTGGTTATGTTACCAGGACTCTGACTTGAGGAGCACAGTACATAGGAATGATGTTTCCTCTGTGCACAAAGCCTGCAGGCAGGCAGGGGAGTCTTTCGAAACATACAGGGAATTAGCACAAAGAAGAATGCACTGCCATCCCCACTGGAATGGATTTTTAATTCTGCCATTCTTTGCTTTGGGTTGTGGTATGTCTCCAAAAGTCCTTGCCATGTGCAGAGGAATCTGCACGTCTGCATTTCTTAACTACAACTTTAAAAGAATTGGTAGACGATCAAGGTACTTGGATCTCATAGTTATTGGGCCTGTACTGTGGTGATGCCTCTGGACTTACAATGCTAGCTCTAACTTCTTGGAGTAGCCCATGAAGATCAGAGAGAATTCCTGGGCTCTGCTGGGACTTAGTATGCATTGAGAAATAAAACACAAAGCTACTGCTGACAGTTTGAAAGGGAATTGTTGGAATGCTCTAAAGAACCTCTGTGACTACATTTCATATTAGTTGAAGTGCTTTAGAGGGAGACTTGTAGGAATTTAGGCTTTGGTGTCTTTGTTTACTTCATTTGTAAACTCTGAGTACTTTGTCAACGGTAGCATAAGTCTGATAAGATGCTTCCTTTTTTTTTTGGCCAGAATGAGATATAGAATTGATGCTGGACCTAAAAGTGCAATGGCTGTTTTTTGGAGTGGTTGTGCTACATCAAGGGTCCCACCCTTCCAAAGCACAGTCAGCACTAAAACTTATCAAATAAACTAAAACACTTTGAAAGGTGAGGAAGGAGAATGTGCCCTGTTAGGAGCCAAAAGTGCATTCAAAACTTTTTTTTCTGCACTTCCAGTTCTTCAGTCGTGGGGACACGAGCGGTTTTGTCTGAGAAATCTTGTCCCTTTAGCTGCTTGACCATGCCATAGGGCTGCAGATCCACTCCGTGTGGTGCTGAAGGAGTACCCTGTCCCCTGTTTCATGGGGAAAAAAGTGCTCCAGTAGCTTGTGCAGTGGAGGAAGTCCACCTCTTTGGTTGTCTTCTACTGCTTACTCTTTGACTTTCAAGGGGTGTCAATGTTAACCTTTCGGTCTGGACAAGTTAACCATGAGCCAGCAATGTGCCCTTGTGGCCAAGAAGGCCAATGGGATCCTGGCATTAGGAGGAGCGTGGACAGCAGGTCGAGAGAGGTGATCCTCCCCCTCTACTCAGCTCTGGTGAGGCCACACCTGGAATATTGTGTGCAGTTCTGGGCTTCCCAGTACAAGAGGGACATGCAACTTCTAGAGAGGGTCCAGCATAGAGCTACAAAGATGATTAAGGGATTGGAGCATCTATCTTACGAGGAAAGACTAAGCAAGCTGGGCCTGTTTAGCCTAGAGAAGAGAAGATTGAGAGGGCGTCTTATCAACCTGTACCAAATACCTGAGGGGACAATGTAAAGAGGATAGGGCCAAACTCTTCTCAGTGGTGGCCAGTGATAGGACAAGGAGTAATGGGTCCAAATTGAAACACGGGAAGTTCCATCTCCGTATGAGGAAGAACGTCTTTATTGTTAGTGTGACAGAGCACTGGAACAGGCTGCCCAGGGAGGTTGTGGAGTCTCTTTGGAGATACTCAAAACCCGCCTGGATGCGATCCTGTGCAATATGCTCTAGGTGACTCTGCTTGAGCAGGGGGGTTGGACTAGATGATCTCTGGAGGTCCCTTCCAACCTCAACTGTTCTGTGATTCTGTGAAGTCTTTGGGCTTCTTTAGCCATAGTGTGGTGTGACATTCCAAGGTGGATTCTTTAAATGTGACATTGGTATGTAACACATGTTCTGGTTTACTATGGGCAGTGAAACAAGTCTGCCACTGTACTAGTGATTCTTGTTTAATTTTCTTCTGCAAATGAATCAAAATAGTAGAATGAAGGTCAGTTAATTTGGAACAAAATGAGAAATGCACAATTGAGTTGCACTTCTGAAAACTGGTATTTCAGTTAGCTTCAGATATCTTTTGGATATATCAAAATATTGGGGCTGATATAATGTTAGAATAAAATATTAGTTACAGCATGATAGATAATGGTTCAAAACAACTAAAGTGTTTTTACTCAGCCAGTAAGAGTATCGAAGCTGTACTGGTTTTTAAATAAAATGTAGATATGAGCATGAATTTCAATTACGCTTCTCTTTTTAATACTGTAAAGAAACTGACTTATCCAGTCTAGAAGGAAAACTAATTCTGGTGTTAATAAAGCCATGAGTAATGTGGAATGATTTACATATTAATGTACAAGTGAGTAACTGGAGAAACGCTTGCCCACTGAATGCCCTAATCTGCATTAATTTAATCTTTTTTTCAATGAAATACATCAGTAAAATACTACAGTTCGAAAAATAAATGCTTATGTAAGTATAAACCTGCTGCTTGTATTGGTATCAGCCATGTGCTTCAGTATGTATATTATATACTATTTGATATAGATGTTTCAGCTAGACATCCTTGTCAGGGCAGTAGACATAGACTTTATGCCATCTGTTTTATTGTTGTGCCTATATATTTTTTAGAAGATGACTGTTGTTGATCTTTTCAATTGTCAAGTGACTGAATTGTGATATTTTGAATTCAATAAATATTCATGGTAAACCCCTAACTCTGAATGTTGTGTTCAGCGCTCAAAGTTGAAGTAAGCAGTAAGGAAGGCAGAAATAGATGCTATCACTTACAAGTAACTAGTCTCTTACTGCATAACTCAGTAAGTTAGACAAGAAGTGGGGAAGAGAGAAAAGAACGGGCTATATGTGCTGTGGTATCCTCTGGATTCAGACACCCACCTGAACTATCTATATCTCCTTCACCTGAACTATGTGCCCTTTACCAGTAATAGCGCATCCTAGCTGAGGATGATAAACATCCCCTCCGACAAATGAAACTGTGGAGACCTTTTCTGGTAAGCAAAAACATGGTCACTAGTTGGAGGAAGATGAACTATTAAGGACTAAGTATGTGTATTAGGATTGTTTAAAAAAGCCTTAGATGATCTCTAGTATTTGCTAGCTCAAGTTATGTCTGGAGGTGGCAGTGGGTGATGGTTGGATATTAGGAAAAGGTTCTTCACTGAGAAGAGCAGTCGGACACCAGAACAGGCTCCCCAGGGAAGTGGTCACAGCACCAAGCCTGCTGGAATTCGAGAAGCATTTGGACAACGCTCTCAGACATACAGCATGATTTTTGGGTGGTCCTGTGCAGAGCCAGGAGTTAGACTCAACCAATGACCCTTGTGTATCCCTTCCAACTCAGGATATTCTATAATTCCTAATAGCAGTCAGTGAGATCAAACTAAAGGGCTTGTGGTTTGCAACCTGCCTCCCCATGGGACCAGTGGAAAACAGCTCAACAGACAGCTGCTCTGGTGACTCAACAGACTTTCTAAAATTAGCCAAAACAAAGGCACTCATAAAACAAGTTACAAATTGACTTTGCCACTTAATGTTCTCTGAGTGAGTTTAGCTGATGAAGGTTTTGGGGAATAAACTCTGAAGAGTGCCTATAGAGTCAGAAATGGTACTGCTAGATCAGCAGAGGCAGATAGTAGGAATGCTGCAATTCACATATAAAAACTAGGGAAAAAAAATATGATCATCTTCCCTTCACTAACTACTTGTCCCATGATGTCCTCAGGATTATGAGGTCAATTAGATCTGCCACAGTTTGGCCGAAGCTTCCAAAGGAAGACATAAGTATTTTGATCCTGTGTAAACTTGACTGTGACAACAGCCTGGCTCTGGAACACATACTGAACTCACGGAAGTCAGCGTGCTCCTTACTCATGGCAAGGCCTGTTTTCCTGTTTGCTAGTATCATTTCCTCTTCCATTTAGCTTTGTGATCACTTTTTCCAGAGCAAAAGGAGCACTGGAAGCGGACTGCAAATTATATTATGAACACATTTACCAGGACATTCCTAATGCATGTTTCTCTTCCTACAATAAAATAGTACTGGGCTAGCGTTCAACAGACTGTTTCTGTGCCTAGTTCTTTGACTCCCTCCCATCTCTTCCCACCCCTTCTTGATTTCCTTTCTATTGAGTAGCTGCTATTTCTCAAATAATCAGTATGTCAGTTAAAAACATGGTATGGTGTGGTCATTGTATGACTCCTTTTCAAAGTTCATGTCATTTACACTTTCATTGGCAGCTATTTTGTTCCATTAAAAAGTTCAACGCACAGCAATTTGTGAATCTTGCTCAGCCAGGTAGAACTGTGAAAAAAAGAGTTATTTCAAAAGTCAATTAATTATGGTCTGTCAGTGCTCCTCGTTTAGTTTTTTTCCAGGCCTTGTCACAGACTCACATCTGTCAGCCTGTGTTTCCCAGGCTGCTATCAGATGCCATTACATTGAAAATAATGGGTTTATTCATACCATTTACTGGACTTCATGTGGTAGACACATTTGTATATCATTTTACGGTGTAACAATTCCATTTACATAAAATATAGGCAATTATGTGAGCCTGGCCAAAGCACTAAGCACGGGTGGGAGGAGCCACCATTAAAACAATAAAGGCTAATTGAAAAGAGGCAGATAATTTAGGTGAAAATACCTAAATGAGTAATACCTCATGAGCAATTCTTGATCCTAAATTAGTTCAACAGAGCTTTAAGGAGCCAAGTTCATTGTATTTTGTCTGTGTTTGAAAAACATTAAGAAGTTTAATACCCAATGTAAGAAAAGAATTTGTACTTTTTAGAGTATCAACACTCCATTTCAAAAATCTAGTAGTTCTTGGTGAAGGAAGGAAGTTTGTTTTGTTTGCTTTTCAGTTGGGCTTTCCCTCAGTTCAGAGGCAGCTTCCAGACTTGCCTGTAAGGGAATGTTGTGCTTTTACAAACCTGACCAGGAATAGCATTCTTGCAAAAATAATCTCCTAGGATTCAAGTCAAGCATTCATTTTACATGAAACTGATATTCAAGCAGTTTAACTATCCTTAATCTTGGCACTGTAATTGGGTAAGAAAGTTACAACTTGGCTGCAACTTCTCAAGTTCACAGTGAAGAAGGCTGCTGCAGTGACAGGTTTGATGGCATACCTGGAGCCTCTTTATTCCTTGTTGGCCCCTGATTTCAGGTACTGCCTGTGTATTATTTCCCTGAAGACAGAACAATGGCTTTCTCAAACACTAACAGAATTATATACTGAGACAAAATTATAAATATGGTGAGTATGACT
Source organism: Chauna torquata (assembly GCA_013399475.1). Lineage (NCBI taxonomy): Eukaryota > Metazoa > Chordata > Aves > Anseriformes > Anhimidae > Chauna > Chauna torquata. The sequence continues at coordinate 196,287 of VXAL01009645.1, read as the reverse complement.
GTATTAATTACAGAACCATTAACTACTTATCTCCAAAGTATCACTGCAATGTACCAAAGCCAAAACACATCACTTTGGAATGAAAAAAACATTTAGAAAAACTAAGTACTCTTAACTCTGACTCCCCATGAGTATTTTGGAAGCCTTGCTAGATTTCAATAGAATGGGTTTAGGACTATCAAAAAGGGGGAAAAGATGGACTTTTGGTAAAGGCCAGAAAAAGAGAGGAAGGGGGGGGGGGGGGGGTGGGGAAACCTACTCCTCTTCCCATGCTGAAGTTTAGCCTAAAAATCTCAGTGCAGAATGAGCTCTGAAGAGAGGTGCTAAAACCTAGAATGTCAGAGAGAAAGTAAGCACAGCTTTCTCAGAGCCATTTTAACTGTTCAGCTGCAAACAAGGGCAAGTGATTCTGACGTAAATTCTGCAACATGTTCAAGAGTGTCTCCCCTAATCCTTCTCATCTCCAGCTGTCTAAAACTGCCTTAAAATATGGACTCTCACTGATGGCAGAAGGTGTTAGGTATGTGAATCAGTGGCAAAGCTCAGCATAAAACCCAGACTTCAGAACTTGGGCACACAGCTCCTGTGCCTTCTCACTACAACTCTCAACCTCTCTCAAAGGTGTGGCTTTGCCATTTCATACTGTGACGCAACACTTATCATTCTACTTTGTTACACAAACAGGGTTCTTACACTTTTGTTTGAGACAATAGTTGAGTTTACATTTCAGCTAAAAATATCGAAATGCCTACCTCCAAAAGTACTAACGGAGAAAGGCAGCGAATGAGTCACAACTCTAACAAAGGGAATAAGCCTGTATTGATGTAATTAATTTTCTACAGAATGAAAATTCAGTGCGTTTGAAACTACACAGAAAGAGCAAGGCAGACATGAGGAAAAGACCAGCTGCATTCAAAAAGGGCCAAATTCACTCTGGTGTAAGCAGGCAAAGTCACATTCAGATCAGTCGAGAAGACTTAGCCCTCGGTGTCTGTTCATGAACTGCTTCATGGTGTTGGTCCAGTCATTCGAAGACTCATTAGAGATTCTTACAGCTCTTTTTTGTCTTTCAATGAACTGGGGAAACATCCTGTCTCTCTTTTGATTCTCAATCTTCACATTGGGCACAAATCCAGCAAAGAACAAATGATTAAGTGCATAAAGAGCCCTGCTGCTTTATGAAATGTTACAGATCAGAAGGATTATGGAAAAGGCTTCACTTCCTTCCTGGAAGAGGCTGAAAGACTTAAGCTTGCAATGCTGAAGGGGAAAATGTTCCTTATGCTTTCCTCAGTGAAGATAATCCATTGGGTTAAATTTAACCACGGTGAAAAAAAAACATCACTTGTTTGCTTGCAGTTGTTCACAAATGAGTTAAGAGTAACTTAGGTCCCCCTCTCCCCCATAGTCAATCTAGCTCAGATCATAAGGTTTGCGCTAATGAGAGCTGGCACCCAAATTCCACTAATAATTGTCCCTCACTGTCTCAGCCCTCCATATGTGAAACAGTGATAGTATTTCACTTCAGACCCAGTTCTCCTATACATCAAGTTGAAGAAACTGATCCCTAAAGCTGAAAAGAAACAGTTGTATTAGGCTTCTGGCATCCTTACTCTGGTTTTAGGTACCTATTCCCTGAATACATAATTCACTGTGCCCTTGTAATGCTGCCTTGCCTTTATTCATCGGTCGTTAATGCTGGCATAATGTCAGAAAACCATGGGAAAGGAAGGTTTCCATTCTTTACTGCTAGGTATCATTGGTTATATTCACTCATTTTTAAAACTCTCTGCTGGGTGCCCCAGCCACTCACAGAACTGGAAAGGAATTAGATTAACCTCAGACTTAAGAACAACAAAAACATGCAACAGATAAAAAATGTTATATTCAAGAGGAGGAGTTGGAATAACCTTTCACTGGGGACATCGTGGTGTGGGAGTCAAACTCCCGGTTTCCTCTTGCTTCACTCTTCTATAAGGTTTTATCTTCTACTGAGACAACAAGCAACAGAACAGATCTTACACAGAAGAATGATGCTTTCTTATGGAAGATGCTGACTCTAACCATTAAGCAAGAATTATGGTCAACTGCAGCTTAAACTCCTTTTTGCTGTTCTTTACCTCTCTTAATCTCAGCACACCTTTCTATTTTTATACATTGGCTCCATTTTTGCTGGTTTGAATGCTTCATGCCTTGGGCAGAAGTCTCTGCCCATTCTTTTGCAAGGGTGCAAATAAAGCATTATGAGTGAACTTGGGATATGTTCAATGACATATATAATGAAGCTGTGGGCATTACAAACTGCTTGCATAATTTGTTGTCTTGGTCTGTTCAACTTCCTGCCGTGTGAGACCATAATGAGTACATAAGTGCAACTGTTGGCTCCTGTTATACATAAACTAACTCAATCAATGCAAGGAAGAGTATTCCTCTTTACTGTTTATTCTGCTGTGGCTAAGGACTTGTTCAGCTAGAAACTGTGACACAGGATGCTACTGGAATAAACATCTCTTGCTGCCCTCTATAGCTAAGAAACTTCACAATGTTACCCTAGGCTGACAGTTTAAAACACCAGGAGACAAAATTAAAGTGTGCTGACCTAACTACAATTCCTTACTGTGATAATGGCTGTCCACCCTGTCCCACTAATAAAGTCACTGAAATTAAGTAGTGTATGACCTGATCTTATATTACTCAACTACATCCCTGATCTTCCACTGATTCTGATTTTCCATCTTTTCCAGCTTTATCCCACTGTTACTCATGTCTATAGCTTGACAGTCTTGAAGTTGGAAGAAATTTGGACCTAGTGTAAACAGCTGTAGCACTACTGATTTTATGAGAGTGTGGGCGATCTATACATCACAGAAATTATCTCTTAGAAGGATGAACAAACATATGAACATCTAACTGCATTTTTGTCTGGTCTTTGCATCCAAATCGTTTCCTACAGAGGAAAACATTTGCTCCCTCAATGGACCATTCTCAAAGAATGGTCTGAGCACTCTGAAGTAACTTTCACCTTGTAAGTTTTTTTCCCCCCATTTTCTTTCCAGCTCTTTTATTTTTCTTTCACTTTCCTATCTATTGTTCATTTTCCCATTTGCTAGAAAAGTGGTATGGAAGGCCCATGAGGGAAGATTAAGACAGGAGCAATCTAATGCTTTTACTTTCTTTTTTGCTCTTTTCTTATTCTCAGTTAAGTCAGAGTATTTGTTTAAAACCTGAAATAAATTAAAAACTAAAAGATTTCCCCCCAAAAAAGCTTTTTACCCCACCACTTGAAAACATTTGGGTACCTCTACAAGTTACTGGTGTCATGACAGTGATCTCAACTCTATGAAGTATAAGCAGACTACAGTCAAACAGAATTAATATACCCAACATCCACGATCTCTAATAAGCTCTTCATTATGGATCACTGATTGCAAGAATTTCATGTTGCTCATTAAAAGGCTGACAAGTCCACATAGCTGCGGATTAGATCACCAGATCACATGCAGTTCGTAAGTATGTATCTCATAAGTTATTTCACATCACATTGGGTTATTTTAATTTTTCAACCAATTGTTCACTAAAGTACTTATTTGCTGTAAAAAAAAGAACACATTTCACAGGGGTGATGCTCTAAGAAAGCAAATATTAATTATGGCATTAATGCTATTGAGAAATCACTAAGGACCCTTTAAAAGGCAAAAAAAAACCACACAAGCTTGACATGTACAAATATACAAAACAAGAAGAAATCCAGTACCTATGTCCCTCTGATTTATACTAAGATAGAGGTATCTCTACCTCACATTTTCTCTCACATTTACAGTGCAAACATCAAAGAGTACTTCATTTAAAATCTCAACTGTAGCATTGACCTCCAGCTCTCAAAAGCCATGTACTTGGATATCCCTGTACATCCTCCAGCACTTCACAACAGCCAATTCTCTTACCTCTTTCCTGTTGTGCACTAAATATTAACTACAGCTAGTTGCAGATCCAGTACTATGAATACCCAATATTACATTCCAACGCAGACAATACTACGACCAAAACTTCTGATTATTTCAATGCATTTCTCAAAGAGCTTTTCTCATCTGGCAATGATACCAGTGCATATTAGCTAACGTGCGGTATCTCTCATTGGCCTGTCTGCAAACAGAGCAAAATCAGATGCTATCAACTGTGCTGAAATCAACAGAGCACTGCAGAATTACATCAGCTGTGATCCTGCACTGGAAAGTTTCTCTCTCTACTAACATAGGGGGTGGGGGGTGGGGGGGGGCAGGAATGACAAACCTACCAATTCCTTGAATGTTTAGTAACTATAGCTAAAGCCATAGTTAGCATTTATCATAGGAACTTGGAACTGATGAAGTGGTAAGATGCCCAGAAATGATCCTGTAGGTAAGAAGAAAAACAGAAACCAAATGGAAGGGAAATCAAGTGAGATGGTGGAGGAAAGAAGAAAAAAAAATACAGAAAAAGCACATAGTATTGGCACAGTGTAAACGCCATAGAGAGAACATAGTAATACTGAGCACTAGCTGCCTTCTAACTACAAAACAAAGATAACCTTTTCAAAACTCAGAGTTATTTCTTGAAGCAAATAAGATTTGAAGGGGGAGAAAGTAATGCAACCCATTTTATGGATTAGAAGTCAGAGTTTACAGGGCTCACAGAGCCATTATCTCCAAGAAATTCTCCAGGCCCCAGTTTTGGTGCAATTGTTAGCTTTAGCCCTTCGTTTTTACTCCACTTCAGAGTCAGTATCCAGAAACAGGGCTGAACTTTTTCAACTCTCGCGTCCCATGTTACTCCTGTCAGTTGAGCTGAAATTCGCATGGGTTGGCTCTTCTTTCTCTGGCAGCCTGGTAAATGAAACTGAAATCTTTAAACCAAGAAGCACAACCCAACCAAGCTTCACCATAATGTTCACTTCCAGTGAAAAGAAAATCTCCAGCTCCCTTCTTCACCTTGCACTGTAGCAGGGTTTGTATAGGGCCTCGCCACTGACCACTTGCTTCTTCCTGCTGGAAAATTCTGGTTTTCTGTCTGCAGACTTTCTGGACGTTAACATCAACCTGTGACATGTGGTTCTCAGAATCGTGGGAAACATTTCGGATAGAGCCTTTCACCACTAGATGTGGTGAAGACAGCAGTTGGTTATGGAGCAGCAGGTAAGTATCTCAGGTATAAGGAGCTCGCTGAATGAAATAATTGGAGAAATACATTTGTTGTGCAGTTCACCTGCCTACCACCTACAGGCAGATGCACTTCTGAGCTTACATTGCATCCTGTACACAGAGGGTCCAAAGCCTGACACAAACAGTGCTACGTGCTTGGAAGCATGCTTTATGACTACTCAAATCAACTATGTCTGAGGAAAACAACATATAACTTGCTTGATAATGCAAAGCAGCAGTAAAGAATACAAAAAGCACAGGAAAAGAGGTCAGCTCAGGGATTCAGTTTTTTCAGTTTATGTTCCAAGACTAAGACTGTCACTGACTACCTCCTTCCTGTCTCCATGGGACTCTGAAGTTTTTTCTTAGACAGCAGTAACGTGAGCTGATTCAAGAAGAATTAGAATATGATTTGGTTGGAAAAAGTAAGAACTTGTTAAACACTTTTCATTTAAATGTTTGGGATTTTTTTCCTCAAAAGAAAACATCATCCATCCAGCAAAAGATACTTTCAGAGTCGGTGAAGAGCATGCAGAACTCTTGAAGTGGCTTTGTTTATAGCCTTATTTAAAATCACATAGCATACATGTACCTCTTACTCCCAAAACAATACTAGCTGTTTTCTGGAAATTAGAACATAAGCCATAGTCTTTCTGAATAAAAGCATCCTTTGCATCAACAGTACAGAGAATGAAATATCACATTCAGTAGTGCTTGCTGTCCTGAAGCCATCTCACTTGTTCTCACTGCCCCCATTTTTCACAGCAATCAATTATCCTTCTATTAACTAAATGAATTTCAATCCTATATCCAGAGAAAGCTCAGAAGGAAACATACCACCATTTGAGCCAAGAACCCTTGGGCAAATGAGGGGTTACCGACGCAACTGGAACATCGCCATGCTTCTGCCACAAAACTCTTTCATTCAGGTACAGAGAACTCAACAACAGAAGAGGCAGAAAGAACATATTTCCGAAATTTCCAAGACCTTCCTTATCTAACTCAATTTCCAAGGGAATCCACAATTTTGTGTAATAGATGTCTCTGCTCTGCTCTCCGCCTCTCTCTTTGTGTGATCATTTTTAATCAGATGCAGTCAAGTCTATTGACAAGCTATAATGCACTTGTTCCTGGTGCTCCAAGTTGCTCCTGCACTGCTCAGGGCCTAGTGACTGAAGACCTCAGTCTTAAGAATAACTATAAAGCCCCTATTCACTCCCAGTGTCATTTACACTTCCATTAGCAGCTATTTTCTCTAATCAAAAAAGCTGATGATAGCAATTTGTGAGCTTAGGGCAAGGAAGTCAGGTCATAAACAGAGTCAGTTCAAAGGGCTATTTTTTCTGGTCTGATTCTGCTCTAAGTTTAAATGCTCCCTATTGTGTGCCCTGGGCCTCCACATCTGTCAGTCTCTGGTTTTTCAGGCAGTACTGGGGGAGAGTGCCTTGCATGGGAACTGATAACTTCATCAAGTAGAAACAACAGGCTGGGTCGCATCAATTAATTTAGATCAAAAAGAAAAATTATCAGCTAAGGAGCACTGTTTAAGGGAAGCATGCTCCATATACGCTCTCTTTTTGTGTTAGTACAACGATGTCGGGGTGTGATAAAATTATCTGTACCTTGAAGTAAGGCAACCTCTGGAAAGGGATAGGAAAGCAGTTATTTGGTGTTTTGTTTTAAACATTGAAAAGGAACAACTATGAACTATATTTACACCTGTTCATAGGCACATTTATAGCAATATAATTGTGGCCACACGGAGAGACAGCTCTACAACTTTATCTTCGGGACATAATCAAAGAAGCACAAATTTTAATGTGCAAAACTATGGGAATAAAACAAATCATGGTCCAGTGGAAAAAAAAAAAGATATTGATATTGTAATTTATGTCAAGAAAATAGAGCTTTTAATGTACCACCAAATCAGCACTTCTTATCTTATGGAATATTAACTGCTTTGTTTTCTCATCAGGCCTGAAAAGTGAAACAGTATGCCACTCAAGGAAGTTTAAATCAACTGAAATCCTTAGCTAAGTTACCAACAACCCACTACCTTCTGTAGAAAGAGAACTAGGAAGTGTGCAAAGTGTGCAAATTGTGAGGGAAGAGAGAGGACATATTCATCATCTGCAAAAAAAAGATTAAAGGAATAAAAATGAATGTAACAAGCATGCATACTGTGTGTACGTGTGTGTCTACATGCATGTGGCTTTGTCATATGTGAGAGCGAGCAGTACGCATGAGAATCACTTTCAGCTGAGTTTTACATCCTAACCCTTCTGCCTGCAGGAAATGAGGACCTTGAAAGGAAGCTTCTCCCTTTTCATTCCCCTCCCCCCAGTTCAAATTCCTTTTCACACAGCTAGTTAGTTTCCTTCCCAGATCAGAGCGCGCACTGATGTCATTATTTTAAGAAATGAAGCAAATAAATCCAAATAATCAATGCATAATTAAAGTCAGAATGACTTCCTTTTAGTCAGCTTACCAAAATCACTGCTGCAAACGGCCATAAGAAGTTCCACGTTGTCACAAGGACGGCACGGAGCTTAAAAAACAAAACAAACAAACAAAAAAAACACCAAGAAAGAAGAGTCAATTACTTATAATACAATACTATGTCTCATCGCTAAAGAACTGGGTGAGAGGAAATGGGGCAAACCAACTAGTTTAAATGACGCTATGATTACACATAAAACAAAATCCTAGTTATGCAAATACAACCAAAGCAACGAAATAAGCACAGAGGATTTGTTATAGTCATTGAGAGACCACATGGCCTGATAGCATACAATTCCTTTAACAACTGATCAAACATGCAAAAGATACAGCAGAAAATGTTGACACCTGGCACATAGCTACCCTCTACCGTTCTTGAACATTCTCAGATTTTGTTCTGCTCTGAACAAAAAGAGAGGAAAATCTTTGTATTTTATCTCTGGCTTACAAAAGACAATAAAAAAACAGGCTCCTGTGTGCGTGCTGGATCTTATGATGACTTCAGACAACATGCAGCTCTACAGTCAAGGCACACTTCAGTATTGCTTTCAGTATATACTGAAACAACGCTAGCAATCCAGCATGGATGTGGCTGAATTTTAGTCCAGCAGTGGTGTAGCAGCACAAGTCATGTAATATAAACTAGCAATAAAATAAAAGGCCCCACACCATGTCAAACATTCACGAGTCTAACAGCAGGCTGTAGGTTTCATTGACTCAGTTAGGCTCTGTTCCCTCAAACATAATTTGTTATCTACACACGCATTATTACAAAAAGCTCCTGCACTGACTACTGGGCAGTCAGTCCACTGTCCCTGTAAATGCTCCCTAAAATAAGTGTGTTCCCCAAGTTAATGCCACAAAGCTCTAGCAAACAGTAAAGCCATGCAAAGTAGTGCCTTGAACAGGTTAACAAAGGGGAGATGACAGCCCAGAAGTGCTATGGTTGCTCTTTTTATTTATTCTTCCCCTGTTTTCTAGCACAGCTGCTTGCTATTGCAACATGGCTTGAATACTCCCTTTATTTATCTGCCCTTGGTTAACAGGAGGTTTGACTTGGGTATTCTCTACTGGGGGCAACAGGGACATGATGGTGGCAGTACGTGGGTCCTGATCTTTCAGAACTGGAATGGAAAAGAGCCCTCTTCAACCTCAGTGCTCCTTGGATACATAAATGCTTGTGTGTGCGCAGATGGAAACAAATGTTCTTGGGTGTAGGATTTTGCCGGTTTAAAAACAGGAAAGAAAGGTAAATGTAGTTTCAAGCAACTTAGCTTTTTTTTTTTTTCTTCTTTTTTAAAAAGATCGAACTTCCAGTGACCATCCTGGCAGGGGAGCTTGGGTTCCTAATGAATTTAAACCCCTCCTGAACATTGGATTTAGGCTTCTAAACCACTCAGATGTTCTCTATGATGGTACCTCCTAGGGGCTGGGGTCACCATGACTGCTGTGCATATATCCAGGACCAAGCTGGCTGCTAAAGCAGGGACTGAGTTTCCCTTTATAACGCAGTATTCGCTCCTGTGCCTACAGGATGCCCCTCACAATGGAAATCTGAGGACACGTAGCTGGTGATACTGCACCCACCAAACACAGTCAGCGAGCTGGCAGAAGAATTTCCCTTGCAATGATAAAACCCTTCACCAAACCATCTTCCATCACTAGATGCAGACTGCCAAGGTCAATGGATACGAGATGCCACCTTAGATCCACCCTGACAATAGAGCCCTGAGGCAGGCCCTGCTCTTACCTTTGACCAGGGCCATCTTTTTGAAGTCAGGGCCAGCAGCACTCTTGTTGCTCAGCAGCTCATACTGGAAGCTGGCCATCCGGCGGCTTATGCCCCTCTGCGGGCTGGCCTGCAGGAAGAGGGCCACTCGCTGCGGTGTGTGGGCACTGAAGCAAGACACAGGGTGGGCTCGAGCCCCATCTGCCTCACTTACCACCAGATGCAGCTGCCCAGCACGTTCCACGTAGATGCTGGCACCCTCGAAGTCGCTGGCTGGCTTGCTGCAGAGAGTGGTGTGCTGGGTGCTGGACAGGTTGGGCTCCAGAACGACATGCAGGGCCCATACTGGGTACATCCATTCGAGGGAGCCTTGGAGATGGACCTGCTCCACTGTGCGGGAGTGGGGCTCCCAGGCCAAACCACTGCCAAGACAACACCATCAGTCTGTCACTAACGATATCCACATCACAGGTAGAACAGTCCAGCAGTTACTGCTGCGCTGACTACCCAGAGGTAAAGGTCTCAGCCCCAACTCCATCCTCCTGTCTGTTAAGCTAATGTCCTCCAGCTGGGCTGCCCTTCCTCCCCAGCCTCTGAGTGCCTGCTACAGGTGCAGCCGCAGTGCCACGGTGAAGGCAGGGGACTGCTCACACCTGGTGCTGCACTGCCTGCAGAAAGGAGCCTCAGCCCCCTCTGCTCACCCGCAAATCCACACTTGGATATCTGCAGCATCCAGAAAAATGACAGAGGGAAACTTCCCTCTGCTAAATAGCAGCAAGAACTTGCTGTGCAGCATGTCTGGCCAATACTTAGCTCTCTGGAAAATCCACCTGGAGGTGGGTAGGTGAGAGCCACAGACTCACCACAGGAGCTGCACGGTGCATGATGTTATGTCTGAAAATCAGGTTTAAAAGCCTACATTTCTAAAATTTTTAACGCTGCTGGTAAAAATTCATCAACAAAATGTTTCCAATCGAAGCAGACCGAGCTTTTGCTCTGGCTAGTGCAATTTCATTGCCTTCGGAAGAGTTACTTCCAGTTGTATCACTTGTGAAAAATCCAATACGTGGCAGCAGCTGGCCAAAAGACAACAACGAAGAAAAGGGTGGCCACTTCTGTGAGAGCTTTGCCGAGTATCTTCCTGTCAAAACTACAGAACTAAAATCTCCGGCGCGGCAGAACTCTGAGGCTCGCAGCCGGGCCGCCACCCGCGCTAGCTGCAGCCGGCGGGTCCGTTCCCGCACCGAACGGGTAGGTCCCGCTGAGCCGCCGCCGGTCCCGGGGCCGCCCCACCGGGCACGCAGCGACCCCGGGGCCGGGCCGCCGAAGGACCTGCGGGAGCGCCGGCC
>VXAL01009645.1:82853-165021 GCA_013399475.1 Chauna torquata | reverse complement strand
CCGGGGCCGCTGCAGTCCGTGCTGGGCCGAGGGGCGCCGCGCAGCCCGGGAGCGAGTGAGCGGCCGCCGGGGAGGCGCGGGCGGCGGAAGCGGAAGCGGCGGTTACCGGGCAACGGGCGCCGCCCGGAAGCGGGGCCGGGAAGGGGAGCAGGCGGCTTCGTCACGACTTCAGCACGAGTCGGGACTTGTCGCCAGCGTCTGCAGGGAGCCGCGGCAGTGCCCGGCGGGGGGCCCCGGGACGCGGCAGTGCTGCTGCCTCTCGGCGGCTGACGCCGTGCAAATGGCCCCGGTGCAGGAGGCTCCTTAACTGGCGCTGGGCTGAGTTACCGCGTGTTTGTCCCGTCGCTGCCCCACCCCTAACAGCTTTTTCCCCATAAATTCATTCAGTTGTTACATGTTATGCTGTAAAGTTTTCCCTGTAGCAGTTCTAAAAATAAAGTAATAGTTGCTGCTATTGGAAACTACAAGGTTTTTTTGCATTTTAAAAACAAAGTACTTATCAATTACCTAAATCCGTACAGTACACAGCACATCTCTTGGATTTTAGGCTGTTGGTACCTTAGAAGATGCTTAAGAATGCACACACTGCGCAGTTCGACAATGTTCAAGTTTACAGGAAAAGTTCTGTAACAAGATGGGACACATAACCTAAGAATTGCGCATTTTTCTTTCAAGACCCAGTGACTGAGCTGCTCTGCTTCGTTTTCATCACCTAATTTGACTCTGGTCGAGTCCTTACACCTGTAGCACTCGACCCACAACTCCGTCAGACTGTTCCAGACTCACCAGTGTGGCTGCAAGTAGCTGAACAGACCCAGCCTGGCAAGCTGAGGAGAGGTCTCTGGTGCTCGTTGGAGCCTCTGGTGTTCATTGGCGCATCCGGAGTGAGCCGAAGCTGAGCTCACCCTGGAGGTGTCCGGCCAAGGGGCACTGACAGTGCCTCAATATGACCTGCCTGTCTGATTTCCTGAAACTTTCTGTTTCATAATATTGTTGAGACCCATGACTTTCTGCCAGGTTTCACTGAAACTGGCTGGCTTGCTCAGAGGCTTGTGAGTGCAGACAGAGCTGCACGGACATGACTGCGTGAACACCACTTCTCTTGGGAAATTAAAAAGGCAGAAATGAGAAGCCCTGCTCCGGGCCTGGACTGGCGGCCCCAGGCAGGTCTCCATTGGCACAGCAGGGATGGGGATGTGCTGCACCTTTCCCTCCTGCGGGAAGGGCTAATTGCTCACATCCCTCGTACAGGAGCCGCTGATGAATTCTGACTATTTCAAATGCTGTATTCAAAGGGACATCTATTTATTTCCCTACAAATTGGTGATGCTGGTGCCCTACGTCCAGCGTAGTGTTGCTCAGATGTATGGCTGGTGACATTTCTGAAGGTAGAAACTAGCTCTCTGGAAACACATCTGTTAAACTCACATTTTGACTTCACACTGTATTAAATAGTGAGGTCATGTATAATCCTGTTTCCACTAACTTGTCCTGAAAAGAGAAGAATTATGTGAGTTTTCATTTGTATGATTCTACTAATTTAATATAAATCTCTCTGCTTTGTGTTTCCACAGTGGTAATTTGGCTTTGCTAGAGTTAAACCAAGTTAATACATACTTCTGTGCTGGAGTAAAGTTAGAAACAGGAGTTTTTAACAAAGGGCCCCTTCTGAGATTAATGTTCAGTAATAGTCAATTGTGTCCCTTAAAAAACAATTGTTTTTCTTAGGCACCTGAAACCATCACTTGCTGTGCTAAATGTAAGGTAACGTGTCCTATTTTCACAAATTTAAAATATTCAGCGTAGGTCAGAAGCCTGAAGTGGAAAAATGGTCTTCTATTTTCTTTCCCTAAGGAACAGAGTTATGCTGAGAATGTTTGAACAGATAATAGCCATATTCAAAACTTCAGGCCAGATGTCTTCAAAATCATACTGTAAGTCAAATTAGTTAAAGCATAAACAAACATTTGTGACTGACGTAGCTACTTCAAATAGGCTAATGCCTCAGTCAGTGTTATTCATTTTGGAACGGGCTGAGAGAAAGAATCAAAATGAAGAAGTTACTTGTGTTTATCTTCTTTCTGGTCCTCATGACCACTTTTACAGGTAGGAGTTTATATAAAATAAAACTGTATGTATGTAATTACAGAGTAGAGCTACAAAGCATATTATCATAATATTAGTAATTTGTATTTTAGTATCTTAATATTTCATTTTTAAAACTTAACTATTTTTATATTGCAGACTTTCCATGATTTGATTTTTAACAGTTGTGCTGTTGTATTAGATATTTTGTCCTCTGCATTAGCACATTGTAGTCATTTAGTCTAAAATGAAAATGGTTTATGAGCTTACAATTTTAATATTATTTTATCAAGGTCCTGCAAGTTAAATGATCAATGCAATCTCTACTTTGCAACAAATTCTAACTCATTACTTAGAAAAATAATCCTAAAAAGTAAAGCAACACAGAAAAGAACAAAGAATTGGAAGTTACTAACATTAGTGGTTAGATGGTGCTGCTATATTTTCTCATTTTAGACAGTAACATTAATATGTAGGGTTTGTTTCATACTGATAGAACCAGACTATAGAAAGCACAAGTAAAAAAATTCCACTCATATCTCCTGGAATGCAGTATCCCCTGGGAAGGGGCTGTAATGAAAGAACACTTTGTATATAGACAAAAATAAGGTTTGGAGACATTTAGTTTTACAACTGACAGGTAAAACTTTAACTTTATGGTAATTTCATAACTAATTTCTGCTTTTCCACCTTTAGACACTTCGCCAGTTTTGACTGAAAAAGAAGCCAAACAGATTCTGAGAACTCGTCGTGAAGATAGACAAAGAAAAGCGGGTTTTTCTGATGAGCCAATGAGGGTGATTTATGATATTTATTTTTAAATTACATTAACCAAAAAAAAAGTGCTTAATATTAGATTTCTGTAGATGGAATTTCAAGCAATAGGTTATGAATATCACCTTTTAAAGCAGCTGAGTTCTTCTGTGAAATATTAAAAATCTCCTTTGCATTCTTTCAGTTACTGTCACACGTAGCATTCTGTAAGCGCTGAACATTGCTCAGGAACTGTATGCTTGCAGAATGTGGAAATTATTTATCACGGTTCAAAAATACCGATTAAATTATTGAGAAGAAAGTGGCTTTTCATTTGTAGAAATGTGGAGTTCATCAGGTTGTTCCTGAAAAACTAAATAACAGGAAATGTCTTCCACTTACAGTACATTCTGCACTCAAGGCAGAAAGGAGATGCAGGTGTCAGTGGTCAGTGTGGAGATTGAGGTAGTTTTAAACTAGCTTTTAAAATCACTTACTTTCATTCACTTTTATATGAATGCTACAGATAGGATGGTTTGTTACGATACTGTAGACATTCTTAGCTGCAAGCTTAATGCAACAGCATTATTTTTGCATGTAATTTTTACATTTATTGATTTCTAAACCATATTACAACACAAGAAAAAATAAGAGAATTTAGGAGCCTTCTGCTTTACTTGCTTTGACAAGATGTAACATGTAATTCTGCACTTCTCAAGAGCTACTTAAGGTATTTTAAAATTAGAGCCTATTTCTTTCCAAAGTAAATAAACTGTGCTAGAATTATAGGGTTCTGAAGAGGCAAAAACCACAGAAGCCAGAAAGCACACAATAGATTGTGCATATATGATGAATACAAGGGGCTTGGTTTAGCAAGGTGCTGAACACTTCCGAACTCTGTAGGGCATGAAGACCACTATATACCTTGCAAGACTGAGCTCAGTGTGTGCCAGACTTCTGGAGACGGCAAGTGGTTTTCTCTTTCCAATGGTTATTGTATACCAGCCAAAAAGAATCCACCTGGCTGGCAGTCCTGGGTGGCTGGCCATACACTGCTTCTGATGTACATACTTCTTGGTCAACTGTGATGGCCACAACAAATCAAAGCTGTCACAAGATTATTACACCATGCTTGTTAACAATCTTGTACAATTAAGACTGTACAGCAGACCCAAGAAACCAGTAGGCATGGCTTCACGGCTGTATACAACATTCAGGATTGGGTTGGTTTCCTTGCTGTTGTTAAATAAGCCTTGTAGTTTTTGCAAATTAGTGAGAATACATCCCACCCATGCTTATGTTTAATATACTACCATGATTATATAATACATTATATAGTAAATATCTTAAATATAAAATAAATAAAACAGTAGAGAAGTTGGATGGAGTTACATTCTGTATTATAGGAGGTTACACGCGTACAGGTGGAGAGCAGAGGGAAGTAGGGCTAGAGAAGCATTTGACTACTGACCTCGCTGCTCTGTCCTGGCCATTTTCCATCCTACCAGGATGGGACTGGCAAACACTTTGTTGAGACTCTTTTTTGATGAGAAATTCCAATTAATTTTTTTTTATATATATATACAGCAACACTGTCTTTCTGTAAGAAAACTCAAACATAAGAGTATTTGTTTCTCTCACTAAATGTCAAGATTTTCAGTAGAAAAGGAAATATCTTTCAGTAGAAAATCTGTCTCACCTGCCATGTTGAACATAGAGATTTTCAATTGCGAGCAAAGGGGCATGGCCACTGTATCCCTGTGCACAATTCTACCACAGGCTCAAAGAGAAAAACTGATTTTGTATGGATTCCTTGTAGCAGAATGAAGTTAATGCCGGGATGAACCTGCCTCTGTTCAGCTATTTTAAGCAAAAGCTGTTTCTACTAGGCCAGATCATGCTGAGCTGGGGAATTTAATTTGCAATTCTTTGTGAAACAGTTTGACTTCCACAGTGCTGTTTCACTAAAAAAGCCTGTTCAGTTACAGACAGCAAAATCTGCAATCTCTGATTATTTAAAAAATGTAATTTATGTTATCAAAATATTTTAATCGTACTTCGACCGAGGCTCTGCTTTTATCATGTAGCATCTTCTCAGTCATATAGTCCTGTTCTCTGCAAGTTCATAATACAGCCTCACTGAGGGATTTGAGCCAAGTCCCTTTGCACTGTGAGGAACACAGAGCACAGTACAAGGCAGGACACTAATGCTTCCTGCTGTCATCCTGCGTACCAATCCTCTGGTCAGCTCAAAGAGCAGAGAACTGGATGACAGCAGGAATACTTGGCCAGTGCAAAGGGTTTACACTGCAGCTTCCATTGCTACAATGCCCAGTATGCTAAGCAATGGGGTATATTTTGAAAAAATATATCTCATATACACGACGCGTGTAAGCCCATATGCACTGGGACTGTAACTGTTTTAAAAGCAAATTTTCTTCCTGATGGAGGTCAAGTTTTTCACACATGGCTCACTTAATTTGATAAATTGTTGCTTACACCAAAAAACTATAAATTACTATGGGAAATTCATATTATTTATATTTCACACAAAGACCAATCAGCACTGATGCATCGTGCTTACTGGAACCCTTCAGATTACTGCCATATGATCCTATAAAGGTTTAATGTTTTTAATCAGCAGGAATCAATTTTCAAAAGAGGCTACAACAGATCTGTCTATGAGACTCCTTCTGTACCCCCAGGACCAACAGAGGTTTCTGTGTAGATATGCCAATAAGAAATGTGTATGCGGAATTCTTAATTTATGAATATTATTGCAAAATTCTTGCTCAACACCTTTACTAATCTGGCTGATGATGTCAGTCATTAAATATTGCTACATTGGGACAAACTGACTAGCAACCCCATTTCATTATATTTGATAATTTTCAGGAGTAAATTCATTGCTCTTGTAAAAGCTGTAAAATTATTCTGGTTCATTGGCCTGATATCAGACCTGAGTGATTACATAACTAAATTACATTTCTTGCCTTTAAATAGGAGCATATGCTTTACCTCCAGAACTTGGAGCAGAGATCAGAAGAACAATTCCTTGAACACTGGTTGAACCCACATTGCTTCCCACACTGCAACAGGGATTTAGTCCATCCGATCTAATGGTTTTGCCTACTCTGCAATTGGTATATATATATTTATTTTACAGTGCATATATATATTTTTTTCAGGATAAAAAGCAGAGCCACAAACTGGAAGAGGGGAGAATAACCACTGGCTGGAGGAAGCACCTCGCACTGAAAGGTGTCTGGCAATAGAACAGAACAGTGGCAGGGAACATAAGTGTCTTAGGCATCAACTGTGTCACTGTAGTTCTGGTCATGTTAATAAAGCATTTGGTTGTGCATGTCTCTGCTATATGGATATAAGTTGGTGACTGCACATCATTCTTATTAAAGTTGCTTGAGATTATTCCTGTTTCTGTCCTGTTTGTGCTCCTTTTCCAACTCAACTATTTAAGTCTTATGCTTGTTCACTTAGCTTTCAGTAGGACTGTGGCTGGATGAAACTCATAGTCCTCATCCCTGAGATATCTGAGATACAGTCTGACCTGCTAAGACTTGAGCCTATTCTGCACTATCTCAGCTGCAATAATTTGCTAACTGCTGATTTTTGAAATGGAATTCACTGTTTAGTACACATGCTGGTAGGCATTAACAGAACATTTTCACAGTGCTTGCATGGGTTATCAGTTCTGTTTATGATTTTCAACATCAGTGTAATAGCATAATTTGCTTTATTGCCTCTGTTTATCATGTGCATCATAGAGTTCAATGGGAAAATATACTCCAAAGCACAGCCCAGAAACCAGGCACTACTCATAAGCCAGTTGGTAACAATATGCCACATTCCAATTGAACTTCACGCACGTTAGGTTTGTGATTTGGTCATCCTTTCTTTCCTTGTGTGTTTTGCACGCAGTTATATGAACTTATCACTATATTCAGAAACTGTGATGTTTTGGGGGTAACGCAGGTATAAGCTTGTAAAATATAAATATTAATCCTAAACTCTTCCAATTCCCAGTGGCTGTTTGTGATGCCAAAAGAGAAGATATACCTACATTTGTGTATTTTTATAACAGGATAAGCCTTCCAGCTTACATTCTTTAAACAGACATGAAATTTGTCAACTGGGATAAGTTTGAATTATCACCATAATAGCAATGCTATATCACTCACAGTTAACTTCTTAACATAAAAACTGCAGATTTAGGGCCATACCTTCAAAAGCCCGTAAGCACTAAAATACAGAGATGGTGTCTGTCAGGGCTGATCCGATTCGAAAGATAGAAAGTTCATCTGTTTAAATTCTGCTAGGCATCTATCTGAACCTGCATGTATCTAAATACCTTTGAAAACCTAGATATTGGGGCAGGCTTCAATGGAGCTATGCTAATCCACAGTAAGCCAAAGGTCTGACACTTATTTAAAAACAAAAACACAAATTTCCCAGACCTTAGCCCTAGGAGGTAAGTTGGCAGTTTTCAAAAAATCTTCCAGCTGAGACAGTTGAAAGCTGGCTCACTTCTACCCTGCTCACAGTGAGGTGAAGAATTAATGTTATAAAAGTGCTTAAAAGATTTGAAGCCCTTTGTATGTTATTAATATGGCCAATCTCTCCATGTGTTTTAATTATATTTTCCATTTTTTTTCTGCAGATCTCTTCATGGTCACTGAAGAGGATATGTACTACGACTGTGTTAAGGACAAGGTTATTCCTGCATTTGCTATGTGCTCATTGTAGAGCTGAATCTCTTTGCAATACAGTACAATCCTAGTGATACCGCAAAACTTCCAAACATAAATGGCTAGATATATTACAGACCAACATACATATTCAACCAGTAGCAAAAATAATGATTGCATGCATGAATAAATAAATCAAGGGTTTCCTCCAAGTTCTAAGGTATGGGCAAGAATAAATCATCAATTAGTCCTCAAGTATTCTTTTTAAGGGTACAGCTTTAGACTATCTGAAGCAAAAGGAACTTAAAGGGAAAGGTCAATAGATAATGGGAGAATATAAGAATAAAGTGAAGGCCACCTTTTTGGACTTTGGAGGAAACTTAATTATAGTTTTGTAGGTTACATAACAAAATTGTATGAAGACACAACATTATGCAACACTGACCTATGTTTAATTGCATGATGAGTATTTCATGTATTGTTTCATAATAAATGCTTGATTCAAATACAGTTTCATATGATTTTGTTACGCTAGACTCCCACACTACATGCTGAAAAAGATCACTGGAAGTGAGGCTCAGTATTGCAAAGTGATTTCTTTTTGTATTGTAAGTATTTCAAAGTGAGGACTTTCTAGGATCAGCAGGTGGAAAGGAAGAATGTGCAGTCTAATCATTTTGTAGTTTCTCTGCACGACTTTTCCCACTCCTTTATAATTCTGCCAGGTCAGCCGCGTGTATCCAGCCATCCCTTTTCTGCATGCATATGTTTAAAGGCATAAAGTTATATGCCTTTATAACTTATACCTTAGTACAGAATATCTTGTACAGTTGGATGGTAAACATATGATACCTGCAAAACAACATGAGAAATGTCTTGATGGCTCTTACCTAGCAGTTATGATTTGTAATGGCGATACAATTAGTTATGGACAGACAAAAGTAACTTTCAGAGTTCTTTACTGTAGTCACACTAAGAGCCTGATGATGGGTAGCAAAATAAAAAACAATCTGACAAAGATACATAAGGTAATTTCTGCATCAACAGAGCATTTGGTAGGCTGACATAGAACAACAGTCCTTCTAGGATACTTTCCTTCCAGTAAGACAGTTCTCTTGCATGACTCCAAGGAAATAATTTAAATCTCAAAGCATCAAAGGCTTACATTACCCTACTGTCAAGATGGAATCATAGATTAAATCTGGGAGTGTAAAAAAGTATAATCAGGCTGCTATTGTGTGCTTCATTCATAATACTCTGCCACGTAGATCTCAGTTTGCATATCTCCACTGAAGTTAACGTCATTAGGTGAAATCCTGGCTCTGTTTTCTCTTGCTTAGTGAAAAAATCATGCCGATCCCAATTATGGCAACTTTTACTCAGGGAAAGTCTATTTAAGTACTTCTCTGAAATAACAGAACTCCCACCTAGTTATATTCAGTCACAGGTTAGATAATTAGTAAGGTTAAATTGTAGCTGCTAGGTCTACCTCAGTAACACTGAGCTAATCCTAATGCAAATGTGGAATAGAGATTGTTCATTGTTTTTAAGATTGCTTTTCCACAGTAGAGTTGAGGGATCGCATAGGAATGTCCACAGAAAGGTTAAGTATTACTATGTCTAACTTAGAAGGAGAAAACTAGGAACATAGAAAGGTGAAGTACTCACAGGTCTCTGTTCTATGCTCTCTCCCACTTTGTAAGGGAAAAAAAATTGGTGGGTTTTTAATATTCTTTAGCTCACATTTGTCTCAGTCTTATCCATCTGGCCAACAGGCTAAAGAGCCAACCCACATTTACACTCAGATGCAAATCAAAATCATTACAAGTGTTTCTAGAATTCCAACATTTAAGCTTTACAAAAGTAAACTCTCTCTTACAAGTATCTACACTTCTGTTCTGTGGTGATCACTGATCGGTGGTCTGTCAAGACAAGAAGAACAGTGGACACTAGGTAAGAAAGTTTGAAACAGGGAGAATAAGGGGATGAAGAACATAGTCAAGATATTTCTTTTTAAGACATCCAGCTCTTCTGCCAGATTTAAGAAGCCAAGTCCTCTATTCATACAAACTGATTTGGGCCATGCAGGTAAACAGAGAAACACCCCTCCAACCTATCTGAGAGACAGCCAGAGAAGAGGAAGGCTATTACAGCACAGCCGACTTTTGGAAGTTTGCTCAGCGCTGGCAAACACTGCAGTCTAAAGAGAGAGAAGGCAGGAGTATGACTGCTTTAGGCTATTTAGATAGTGAAATAACTCATACATCAATTAGCACAAAAGGTTAATACTGCATAAACATTATACTTAGTTTTATCTACAGAAATTATATAATCAAGCTTTTTCTGAAGTCCTTCAGTGTGGCTGCTCTACTGTGTTTTTATTCTCTTCCTATATACATGTCTTTCCCTCAAAGCCATGCTGTAGTTGAAATAATCTAAAGTTGAACTAAGGAAATGTATTCAAGGAGTAGTTCGAGGTTTGTATTTGACCATGTCTAAAATCTTGGGGAAAAATGATAAGACATCTATACATGCATGCAAACCATTAGCTTTCCTACTGGGTGAAGATTTTTGATAATCTGTATAACATGAAGTTATTAGAATTTACATATGAAAGCCATGAGANAGATGGAAAAGTTGGCCAAGTTGATTTTCAAATGCTTTTACAGAAAAGGATTACAAAAGACTTGGGAAAATCTTTCACTTATGAAAGAGATAAAGATATCATTAGCTTTAATCACACTGCCTGACTTGTTTTATATTCAGTATGTCTGAAAATAGTCTCCTCTCATGTGAAAAACTGTCCACTAGATGCCACTGTTTCTGCATACAAACTGCACCACAGCCCTCAACAGTCATTTGACTCAAAATATTCTTGCATTTCTCCTTCTCCCCTCTTGTTTTTTTACTCTTTTTAAAAAAATGTTCAGCTCAGACGATTGAAATTAAAAGTCACCTCTAAACAGGAAAAAAAAGACCTCTAGCAAATGGCTAATTTTTTTTTCCCCTTTGGATCCAAGATTGCAGAAAGTGGATGTTAATGTGGTGTCTGCCTGGTGATGTGGGAGCACCTCATTATGTCATAGAATGAAATGTTTGAAAGTTTCTACACAGCACATTGTAGAGGCTTGTGACTTTTTACTGTCTGTCATTAAAATACAGATACTAGGAATGGATTTTGTGTATCTGCAGAAGTGCTTCACTCTCAGAGTGAATCCCATCTTCAGTAGCCCCAAACTGTAAGCTGCAGACTAACTATATGGTAAAAGCATCACCCTTTGTGGCATGACGTTATCTTACTACATTTATTATCTTTAGTAGCTTATGGGACTATGTGTTAAGTGCTCTACAAACCAGTACTGAAAAATCAGGCTATGCCCCGGGCCTGAAATGTAGTACCCCTCTATTAGGGTAGGTAGATAATTAATATCAACTTCAATGTAAATATGCAACAATCCAGGGAAAAGAGACAAAGGCTGTGATTTTTGAATGCATCAACTTCTTCAGCAAGGCCAAGACTAAAAGACTTAATCAAAGCCTGATAAATATTATGTGAAGTAGCTATAATATTGCCACTAAGCAATTTGGCAGTTCAACTAATTGGTTATTTCTAGCAGACTGCATTACCTATCAGGAGAGCATGCACTAGAAATACTTGATTACTAAGACTGGAATTTCCACAACTGTCACTGAAAGCAAGTCAATTAGTTACTTTATTTGAAATCTACCTTCACAGTAGTAAAGGTAATGGAAGATGCAAAATGAAATTTACCTGTTTGTAGTTTAGATGACACAGTATTTTCCCGCCTCTGATGGAGGTGAGTGTGCTCTGCTATCTACGATGACAGTACTGATTCTCTGGAGTATTTCTGAAAAGTGAGCATGGAAAAGTGAGACAAAGCAAACGATCATGACAATCTGAAATTAAATAATGTGTTTGGAAATGATGTTTCCCTGCAGTGTTTTGGGCCTTTTTTTTTTTTCAATATTTAGAGTCTTGTTTTGAATGTTAGAATTTGTTTTTGAATGAAGACTTCTGTTTCTCTGTCTTAATGAATGAATACAAAAATAACTTCTGAAACCGTGGAAGGGAATTGGATTAATTGAATGTGATCACTTCAGTAGGAATCTAGTTTAGATTCTCAGTAAAAAAACCTTACTTTTTAATGACTAAAGAGGTCAGAGTGGACTTCAGAAGTTTATCTGAGCCTTTTATGGTCTACAAAGAGTAGAAAATCTTGTGAGAACTATGTGTCTTGAGATTTCTGGTATGTGATTAGAAATGCTGAGTGATCTGTCTCCTTTCTGGCATTTTAATCCTTTTTCAGGTCTGGGGGTAAAGATGTGTACTAAAATGAAAAACAGTAAGAAGCAGGAAAGGTTCAATGAACTCTGAGTTAATACAACTACCCTCATCCTAGCAAATAGGCAATCCAGCTCAGCGTAGGCTCAACATGAAACCAAAAGTCTCAATCACTAGCGCTACTCCAAATCTCAAGCTCATCTCACTACTTCCTGTCTTTTTTTTCAGGACATTTCAGTAAGTGATGGTCAATTGAAGTACAATTTTTCCAAATCTGGGGGGATTTGGATCTAAGGATTCACTTGGGCATCTCTCTTTTCACACAATATATACAGTATGTGAATCCTACACATACCTTCATTAACTTGAGTGAGCCAACCTTAAATATAGGAGATCTTAGACCAAAGACAGTAAGTGGAGCACAATATTGCTTCATTTCGAATTTTTCAGAATAAAGAGAAACTGCTGAGTGGATCCCAAAAATGCATTCAGCAAAATGCTCCAAATGCGCAGAATATACTTGGCTTAGAGCTTTGCTCTTGAAATCTTTTGGTGGGACTCTGAATATGTGCCTATAAATGAGACCAGAATCCTGTCCACAAAATGCCTGGATGATCAGTTATACAGCAATTCCACTGCCCGGACACCAACAGAGCCCGATATTCCACTTAATGCAATCAGGATGTACTTCTGTATGCTTCCCATAGACTGTATAGGAATAGTCCCAAGGTCAGTAATAAACTTCAAGCAGGAGAGAAAAATTATTCAGACAATTATTTGCAGAATAAGAGTGTGTCCTAGTTATTTTACATATATAGACCTAGTGTATAGGATTTACCCAGTTCAACCAGCAGATTGTTCTTCTTTTGGTGGGACTGTTTCAGTTGTGGCCAAAAACAAGCCTAAGAGAAAAAGCCCTATTACTGTGAGGGTTCTCACAGCCTCTTTTGATCATTATAGAATGAGGCACAGCTTATACTAAGCCCTACAGAATGATGGGTTTGCTCCACCCTGGTTGGAAGACAATAGACCAAGCAGTGCCCATAAGATGACGATAACAGAGCTCACCTACCTCACAGGGATCCGAGGTGTAACAGTCGTGGGTGATTTACATAAACAGGGCTCGCTGCATACCTGCGTGGAAAAAAAGCCAAGCATAAAAGCAAGTCTTAGCAGTAATAGAAATGGATCAAATATAAATAAAGCATTCTTAAATTTATAATGAACAAGGATGGGATTTATCTGCTCTTTCTAGGTCATGATTTGTTTCATCCTAAAATAGATTCTCAAAATAGGTATTCTACTAGTGTCCATTTCTTTTCATTGTTTATGGAGGGCCCTGAAGTCTATAAAAATTGTAACTGAACTTTATCAAAATATGATCCTCAATAATTATGCAAAAACAATAATTGTGTAGCACTGGCATGGCTATTTTTATGCTGAGACACCTGTATTCATGATACTCGGAACATTTTACTCCTGAGGGTGAAGAACATCCAACACTGATGAAGTTCTGCAGCATCTTTGTGCACAGCTAACCAGAGAGCTATGCAGGTGCCCCTGGAACCTTTGGGAGGGAGAATCTTATGCTCCAGTCACAGAGCAATAGCAAAATTTTCTTGTACAAGTAAATCCTGTCTAGGATATAGCAGACCCTTCACAGGACATGGTTTGGTCACACTCGGTCTGGCATAAGAACAGAGCTCTCCCTCCTTGCACCAGCTCTCTCTGCGCCACTGTACAAGCACAGGATTTTAAACAAAGAAGGTACTAGTTTTTAACTCAGACACGCAAAAATCAGGGCTCTGAAATTAATCCAGTCCAACGGCATGGTCTTCAACTCCATTACTTTGGATCAGCTTGTGCTGGGAAACAATAGGGCTTTTGGGGCAATGCTGATGACCTACCACGTGATTCATAATGAGAGAGAGATTTACATCCTACTGCTATGCTTCTGTTATCAAGACATGGCTTGGAAGCCTATAAGTAATTAGCAGAGCACTTATTTTTTTTTTTTTTTCTGGCAAAGAATCTGATCAAGGTTCTGGGAAAAAACCTGGCGAAAAAAAAAAAAGACTAACACTAAGCAACAGCAACAGGAGAAGCAGCAAAAAGTGGTTTGTACTCAATTTATTGGTGCCATGGCACACACAGAAACAGCACTGGACTCTTGTTATCTGTAGGGAATAGAACACTCCATCAAAACAGGGTCAAGCTGTTTCCATAGTCATGGAAGAATACTAGTATGATAAATTTATAGGTCCAATGGAAGACCCTTTAATTTACTGGGAAGAACAAAGCATCTGTGGCCAGCTTGTATAAAATTTTCTCCTTTATACCTTAGTTACATGCCATTGAATATTTATGCTGTGTCTGCAGATATATTTATTATTCATGCAGCATCCCAACCCGTCAAAGAACACTACTCATAGTAGGATGTGTTGGATTCCTTGCCTTTCCAAAAATAAAACTGCAATGACTTAAAAAAAATCTTTTGAAATGTTATGTTCACAAAGCAAAATCTTCCTGGAAGCAACTGACAGGTATTTAGTGTTAAATAAGGACAAATATCTGCACAGCAAACAAAGAGTATGAGGAGACATACTCCTTTGTTCACATACCAGCCAGGCCTGTGGTAAACACCTGTACGTACAGAAAATTGTTCATGGCAATACCGTGTAGCTGTACATGTGGTTTGTTTCTAGTGTAGTCTAGTTTGTACTATGTTGTTTTACACTGTCCTCACTGTGTTACTCTATACTATCTACTGCTACTATGTTAGACTACAGCTATATTGCAATACTGTATAAATCACACTTCAAGTAGGTCAAAGTAGAGGAAACTCTCAGACAGCACAACAGCCAAATACCACGATTCAAAATAATCAGAGGCCTTGAGCCTGAAAAGTAATTCATTTAACATACAATTAGAACATAAATATTCATGGCCTCATTCAGTAAAATATGAGTACACCTCACCCATGGAAGTCATCCAGTGAATTCCAACCTTCCACAGGAATAAAGTTGCTACGGTACATGGTACTCAAATATTTTTTTTTGTTCTCTTGTCAACAAATACAATTTTGGTAACTTGTAAATATACCCACTTCCTTGCTAACACAGAAGGGGCCAACAGGCTGGTATTAAGAATAGTCTGAGGTGGATCAAGGTTGAACTGCTACCAGTCATCTCCTAGAGTCACATGAAGAAACTAGAATCTCAGCTTGCATTTAGAAAACATAGTTCTAGCCCCCACAGACACACAGAAAAGCCTGAAATATGAATTGCATACAGCAGATTCTGCCTGCATCTTTAGGGAGAGAGTTGTTCCAAGACGTGTGACATACCCTGTTTTTTCCAATTCTGATATTTATGGGCACTTCTAAGGAGGGCCAGGCTAAAGTCTGGGGGCAAGAGGCAGCATGGGACACCATGGCAGGCCATAGCGTACCTGCATTCAGCTCTGCTAACCATGCATGTACATTTGTTCATTTTTCAGTTGTGAAAACCACAATTTCAGTCTCACAGGCAACAAACCTGCAACAAACTTCATATAAAAGCAAAAGCAAAACAAAGAAATAAATGAAGTACATTTATGTCTATGCTTATTTATGTATATATACATTTACAGATATTTTTACATGGTCTAAGTTATAGAAATAAAGCTTATGTTTTAACAATGCAAGGATCTGAATTGCATTTCAGCATTCCAGCTGCAGAAATTAAAGTTTTCAAGAACCTTTTCTGCCCAGAGTAATTCATTTTCAAGTCCTGAGTATCTGGGTGCATTTCAGTGATACACAAAGTTTTGCTAACATCAAATCTATAGCTCTGGAGGGGATTTGGTGGAGGGTTAATCTCTGGTGTTTTAGATAAGAGCTGTAGCAGAAACAATCTTTCTTTTTTATTTTTTTCCCTCCTTCTTCTCTATTTACCATTTGACGCTTTAGAGCTGCCCAGGGAAAGTGAGAAAAATGTCTTCTATTTCACATTGCACAGCTGTTGCACTGCTGGAGAAAAACATTTTAAATATTAATATGGCTTTGGGGCTAAAAGCATTTCTTAAGAGGCACTTTAATGCAATGACTTTCAGCAAAATGAACAGCAACAAAAATAGAGTCAAAGACCAAAATCCCTGAAGCTGACAGTAAGGCAATTTATTTATTTTTTGGTGCATGCCTACAGAAATCATTATGTGTGATTGTATCAGATACAGCTTTCCAGTCTAACCTGAGTAAAGAATAGCTCATAGATGCAATACTTTAGGATGACCTCTGTAGTCAGAAACATCTTCCTTTTCTTACCTCAGACTTAAAGAGCAAATTGGACTATCTCAGTTCTCTCTCCTCCATGCCAGCTTTAGTGAACCAGGAATACTACAGCACAGGTTAGGGCGCTTCATCAGCTGCACAGCCTCTTCCACCTGCTAAATTCTGTAGCTGTGGCCAATGGAGATTAAAGCTTTCTCACTCAATACTACTAATGTGTCTAAGGGTGTATATCATGGTTGTCTCATTTAGCTCTGCCACAAGCCATCCTATGTACTAATCACTCCAGCTGCACCTTGAGGTAACCTACACCAAAGGTGCTCACAGTGTTTCATCCCATCCAAAAGAGAGGCAGGAGTTTCCCTCAACCAAAATAGCCTGACAGTAGATTTTAAACAGCACACTGAACAGAGGACATTGTTTTAACTTTGGCTAGGATCCATCCCCAGGAGGCATGGTTCTAGCACAGACAATACACTGACTGGGCTTACTAATGGCTGCAGCATTATTTCTGCACCCAGGCTGCTGACGCATCTTCAGTTCTGCTTTGAAAAGGAACTATCATCCTGCATGGTCTGAAATTCATGGCTGCCAAGGGGCAGGAGTAGGCTACTTCCATCATTTCAGCTGCTTATCTATTTCCTATTTACCAGGGATGACAAACGTTCAAGCCACCTAGTTAATTTATTCCCAGGGTTTTAATTCTGCTCCGTGTGTGCTGAAACTGTAGTCTCTCAAGAGCAGGTCTGAAGTGAACAGCACCTGTGGCTCCAGTCTTTCAGCAGCAGGACACATGTGCCCAGAGCAACTCGCCCGAGCAGATAAAGAAATGGATTACAGCCCTGTGCTATACACAGTAAATCACTAGCACAGACAGAGAAGCACAGAGACAACAGAAATACCAAAACATGCTTTTTTAGAACATGACTTTTTAAATTAAGCAAGAAAAGAAAATATATGAAATAACAAGGTCACTTTTTCCTTAACTGTTACTCCAATTTAAGTCCACGTCTCATTTATTTTCATCTTTGCTCTTCTGCTATTTCTGTCTTGTAAGAGATGGTTACAGAGCATTGTCAGTGGATAAGGACTACAAAAGATCCTAGGTATTTATCAGCTTATGCCATGTCTGGTAATTTCCTTTTATTTTTGTAATTCATTTTCAGAAGTGCCTAATGTACCCTGTTGAAACTCAAGTCCTACTACAGCAAGCAGTGTACAAACATCTCCCCACATATTTGGCTACATCTTATGTAGGCAAACTTACTAACTTTGGATTGCAATCGTTGTATTCACCCACATTGTGACAGGGTTGATTAGATGTTGCAAACAATTGTAGTAGTTACTGAAAATCAAGGAGATCAGCATTTACCATAACATTAGCATTCCGACATTGTTCACGTCATTTGCCTCATGACCAGATTTTACTACCTACAAACCTCTCCTTCTGATCTCCTTTGCTATCACACAAACAATGCATGCCACTGCTCAAATTGATTGTTACTAGTCTGGGGTACTTAGGAACTATAAATACATCACCTCAACTGTCCTAAAATTTTTAGGGTGGAATAATGAACTGCATGATTTGAGCATACTGGTAAATAAAGTACCTTAATTTTGCTTAAATTAGCACTAAGAGTTTGCATTTAACTGAAAAGCTCCATAAACTGTATGTTCTTATTTAGAGTTACACTTTCAAAAGAACCTTCAGCTAAAATTGAAGATGTAATACATCCAAAAATGCAAGCTCACATTAAGAAACTGTTTGCCAATCAATTCATGGAGACCCAGCCTCCCCAAACCCAGGAACAGGGCAGTCTGCATGTATGCGGACATGGAAAATTGCTTCGCCAAAGTTTATGTAAGGAAAAATAGAATCCACTATTCTGAAACAAGTGTTATAAAGTCTGATGTGCACTTCAGAATGTGTGCCTATTTCAAAAGCATTTTGGAACAGATATTCTCTCCCTCTCTGACAAGACAGAAATGCCTTTACTTCTAGCTTTAATGCCTACTCAAGGGGAGAAAAAAAGGAATTACAATTTCTGGCTTTTTGGAGAACATGGGGCAAAGTTGGAAGGAATCCATGTGGAAGAAAGCTGAGGGGGTGGGATAGGACAGAGGGCTGGAAACAGATCTTTAGTTGTGCTTTGATTGAATCAGGTGAGGCCAACAGGGACAAACAGTGGGCTGGTTTCTGAGAGGACAGAGTCCCTGCCTATGGTCTGTGTGGAAAGAGTCTCCCAGCTTTGCTCTTTGTTCTTTGGGCTTAATTCAATCCGGTGGCAAATCACAGTGAAACTGGGTGTGTGTACGTGCAGATGTGCATGTATGTTCGGGGGGGATGGATGGATGGATGGAAAGAGGACATAAAGGGCAATTGCTGCCCCACTTTCCAGCACCTTCCATCTAAGCCAGCTCCCATTGTGGTCACACCTTGCTAGGGCTCGGGTCTGACACACAGAGGGCCTTTTTTTTTTTTTTTTTTTCCAAACTCCAGTGCAGAAGCAGCAGAGACTTCAATTATGAGAGCTGCAATACCTTCTTTGGGATGCCTGGATCCCTTGCGACATTGCCGTTTCACAGGAGCCGGCTGCTGCGGGGCTGCACTGTCAGTCACTAATGCCCCTGTTGCTCTGGGGCTGCCCAGCACAGCTGTCTGCTCGGCTGTCCGTCAGTCGGCCAGCCTGTCAGGCAGTGCATCAGCCCATCAGCATCGCCTGCCTGCCTCACAACCACATCATGTCACCACATCGAGCCTGCAAAGGGCTGTAAGCCTGCCTGGCTTGTGTCACTGTGCTGGTCCGAAACATTGAGCAGATCTGACTAAAGACTGATTCAAACTGACAAATGAACCCAAAGAAAGTTTCCACTGCTGTAACAGGCCAAACCAAACCTGCTTATGGGACAAAAGTCCCATAAGTTTCACAGTGAGACTGTCAGACAGGGAAGCCTAAGGCAGCAGGAAGTACATACCCTCATCTTCTTTCTCCTGCTCTGAGGATCTCTTGGCCCACACTAGCAGTGCCTCAGGGATTATGTTGGCGTGGTCCTTCCAAATTTCCTCCAGAGCTGTTGTCCTGTGCTGACAGAGAAAGACTCGTCCTGTCTCATGAGAGGAAAGTAGATGAATTGTCAGAGAAGGGACAGTGTATGCCAGTGCATTTGTCCTTTGGTCATCTACAGGGCATACGTTATCCCCTCTGCTGAGGCCCCTGAATTATGGTCCACGGACCACTGGGAAGTGACCTACAAAAAATAGCTACTATAGAAATCTCCCTTTTAGTCTATATCACACAAAATAAGAGACCACCACAAAATCTGTTTAAATTTACATTTGTTTTTTTTCTGTTACTGAAATGAGTCTCTCACAATTATATACGAATACCAACAGGCTGATGCAAAGAAAACCCAAAATACTGAGTTTGTTGGCTTTTTTGCCTCATATAGGAGTTTACATTGTGTTGGATGGTTCTTCAGTTTGATATTACTTCTACTTCAAGAATTGGGAACTGTGCTTAAAAGGAAAGTGGGTATTTTAAATTAACTGAGTTTTTAATTGTCTTATGTAGCTGTGTCCATTTAGCTCCACTGTCTGTGCATCTTTGTGTTTTGATATATGGCAACAATACAGCAATACTGCATTCTGGGATGTGAAGTGGCTCAGTGGAGGAGGATATAAACCAGATGTGTAACATATCCAGTGTGCACTCAATGTACCTCCTGTGACCTGTCTGGAGATGATACAAATACGACCATTTTTTGAGACAAAGAAATGGAAATTAGCTCCAAGAGCAGGGAGGGAATATTATAGATTAGAGCAGTTCAGAGAATAAAAAATCATTTCAAGCTACAAAAACAAACAAACAAAACAACAACAACAAAAAAGAGCACATTTTTCTAAAATTTTGTAGAATAAAAAAGAAATTGTGTCTTTCCCCCATGTTTTCATTAAAACCACAAAGACAATTCTTTGAAGGGACCTCCAGTTTGTTTCTTAAAACCTTCTGTTGAATTATATGCATGGTTTATCTCAGAGCATAGTTATAGTAAAGGTGCAAGCCTATCACCTTTTGTCACCGTAAGTTTTATCCTAATAATGCAAGCATCTCCCACGAGACCAGATTTTAGTAAAATGATATGACTCCCTATGGCAAGTCCTAGCAAATTGATTTCAGAGGCTGCATCTGAAAAGAAAACCTCCTTTCAGGGTAATTTTTTTCCTCTGAGGGAATTTTGCTTGAATGGCCAGACCCTCATTTGTTATAAACCTAGATAGGTTACTGACATCATGGATATCAATGGCTATCAATCTCCATTGTGGCAGGGGAAAAAACATGACCAATCTATCTAACAGTTTACACCCAAATTCTGCTACACTTACTGAATGGTCTGGTTTGTGGAATACAGTCATTAACTGCTAGCAAATGTCACAGACTCTCGCCTACTACAACTGAAACAATGGTAGAGGGATTTGAAACTGGCCATTTTGCATTCTGTGGTGTTTTGAAAAATGTTTTTCTGTTTGTGTGTTTCAGGCAGTGGAAGCTGATGACATCTGAAAGCAGGCACATAAGGCTGTTCTAGAAACAATCAGTGCTAGCTCACAGCTGCAGGTATTAAAAGAGATACCAGACCCTGAGATAGATCGATGTAATACCTTCAGTCCAAAATTCGAGTTTGCAAATATCTCACCTGCCCCAAGTGACTGTTTTTCATTAATGAAATTTTAGGTTCCTTGGAATTCATGGCACAGAGGAGGCTGAAATCTGTGGAGTTTGTTAAGCTGTTTTGCACCAGACAACCTGATTCATAAAGGTGCATCAAAGCAGCAACAGATGTCAACAGCTCTGTGATAAAACTGAAACAAGCATGAACAAAGGTGCAAAATACTGGCCTGGAAGATTTGTGTCTTTCCAAGATGAGTCTGCATTTTTTTGTTCTGTTACTGGGTTCAATGTTCCTCTTTGTCAGTGCATTGCTGCTCTCAAGTCTTGTGCTAATGTGCTACAAACAAAGTTTTTTTACTGACATATAATATTAAAGAAGTCACAGATGCTACAAAAGTTATTATTGTCATGGGCTTGAACTTGCCCAGTCTGAGTAGTGGGCACAAGAATGTTTCTCTTGTGGTAGAATTTGGGAGTGGGAGTTTTCCCTTTCTTTTACCTTGGCTGCTGGTGTGGCAGGTCCCCCAGTGGCCCTCCCCATTCCCACACAGATGGGTGGGGAACGGGTGCACTGGAAAGGGGAGCTGAGGAATTTTGGCTTGGCACCCCTCACGTACCGAAGCAGCCAGGCAGCAAGGAGGGGAACGCAGTCGGAGCCAAGCACAATGCAAACACGGATTGCTTCTTTTGGAAAGGAGGAAGCCCAGGAGCCACAACTGAAGGACTACTTTGCTGTTGGGATAACTCAACCATAAGCTGCGTGTTGCCCCTCAGTCAGTCCAATAGAACTAGGACAATATTTCACTCAAATTGGGAAATGATCTTTGGGCCATGTCACAGAACTGAAATACTCATTGTTTAGATAATTTGGAAAAATACTTTGTTTTTCTTTGGTTGACTGGTCTCTGGAAAGTTTAGGATGGCATGCACATTGTGGTAAAGAGGAAAAAATGAGAACAAACAAGGAATTTGAATTGATTTGACATGCTGGGAGTAGTACTGCTGGGGGATTGTAGAAATTACAAACTGAAAAAGAAGGAAACAGATAAATCTGCTTACTGCGGCAGAGATGGACAGAAGATTCCCAGGACAAAGCGTGCCTGAAAACTTAAGTGCTCAATGGCTGCTGAGAAATGGGAAGGCGCTTAAAAAAAAGGAGCAGAGGAGTTACCCAGGAATGTGAGAAGTTCACAGCCTGGCCTAGATAGTTTAATTTGTGTGGCTTGGATGCTGCTAGTCTAATCAGGCTAACCTTCAATGGCCCTTTGGGCTGCTACTGAAAAAGTGGTTCTTCCATTCCCTCTTACCCCAGACACTAATTTCTGTGCTTTCTTACACCAGCACAAGCATTCATGTGGCTGTACTACCCTAAGAAACTAATTAGTTGAATGCTTTTCCTTTTTTTTTTTTTTTAATTGCGTTGATATTCCGCTGGATCAGTTCTGTTGGGTCTAGCTGATTGCACAGCCACATAACCACTTGTGCCAGACAAGAGTGGGTGAGAAAAGTGACTGGGTGCAGAGGAATAGGGGAGGCAGGACTGGAACCACCCTGTTCAGCAGCAGCCAGATTTATGCCAGATTAAAGTGACCATGGAACCACAACCCCTTTGAGTAGCCCCCTTAATTTCATTTTGGGCATGTGAAGAATCACCTATTACTCCTACTAAGTAAGAGCAGCACAAACAGGCTTTTATCATCTGATAGTCTCACATTTGTTAAATTTGTGATGTGCTCCGTGCTCTGCCAGAATTTTTGGAAGGATACGTGGCAATTACAAGGAAACCCACCTAGGGACAATATCATTCCAGTCTAAGAAGGCTGGTATGTATGCAGCCACTTCAGCAGCTCCATCTGCTATGAAAGCAAATGAACTCAAGAGCAGACAAGAACTGATATGTGAACTTACAGTGCAAGTCTGACTGCATAAATTAAAAAGACGGGAATGCAATGGATTTTGAATAGGTTCTTTCACATGACAGTGTTCTCCTGGAATCAGAAGGCAGACATTGCAGCAAAAAAGAGCTTTATGGTGTTCTGAAATAAATATTAGTATTTTTCTTAGCACAGAGGAGTCAAATGAAGTAGCAAATCAAAACACATGTGTATATGTGTATGCATATACATTAATTAGAGACAGGAAATATGGGCTGTAGCAAAAAGGGGTTGATGCAGAATATTCACTGATACAGAACACAGACAGAATATTGACTGTGTGTTGCAAGTTTTCTGCTTTATCCAAGATATCTTCTTTCTGGGCTAGAACTGGCAGTCACATGAAGGTCTGAGCTTCCAACCTGGAATTTCAGCTTCCCTATGCTACTCCCTGCACATCACTTTCTGGAAAGAGTTTTGAAATTGTGGACCTACGCTTCCCTGAATCAGCTGACAGCCTGCAATGAAAGGGCTAAGGGAAGAACAGCTACGTTCATTCTGATGCTAGGCTAGATAGATCAAAGCCTAGGGTTAAACAGCTCTTGTACATATCACCAGTGTTAATTAATTCACTGCTGTTCAAAATATATATAAAAAGAAGAGTTGGTTCAAAGCAGAGTTTACTTGTAATGTCTGAAGCAAACAGAACTTATTTTGAAGGCAAAGCTTGGAGAAATAACATTACCTGTTGATCCAGAATTCAACGCTGAGATTTGTGGAGCTGATGCGAGGACCTGGGAAT
The DNA here is from genome assembly GCA_013399475.1 of Chauna torquata. NCBI lineage: Eukaryota > Metazoa > Chordata > Aves > Anseriformes > Anhimidae > Chauna > Chauna torquata. The sequence goes on along the minus strand of VXAL01009645.1, from coordinate 141,561 downwards.
GCAGGATTTAGCCAGCACTGGACAAGAGTAAGTACAGAGGGGTTAATGCTGGTGATTAAGGCCTTCACTGGCCCTTCAGTAAATCTACATCTGAAAAATGACTCTTCTTATAACTCAGTGCTGTTAATTAGTGCTGACAATAGATCTATAAAGAGGCAAGGGTTAATTCTAAAACCATGCCTGAAAACTTGGGGCCAGTATACAATCCAGACTGCCACCATCATTCTTTCCAGTTGAAATTCTGGCTTGTGATACCACAACCTATTGTGAAATCACAGTTGCTAAAAATAAAAATAATAATAATGAAAAAAAAATTACATCTGCACTCACTTGGATCCTTAATAAGGAAAAAACCTTAAACTGCTATGAAGGACGTCTGTGGAACATTTGCCCATTCCTGTATTCCGTATTTGCACCACCCATGTTCATTCACAAAATATTGCTCCTGCTACTGTGATGGGTGTTGGTGCTGCCTGTGCAAGGCAATGCATTAATTTATTGCTGAACTGTTGCCTATTCAGCTAGGAGAATTAGCATAAGAAGTCATTTTAATGCTATCCAGTATACACTAGGGAGATTCACGTAGCTGCTCCAACATTATACCTTTGCCTGCCATTTCCAATGGGAAGGCACCAAGCCAACCCTTCCTGTACCCACCTAACAGGTGGGCATTCATTTTGACTAGGGAGGCAAAATATTTTCCAAAATATTCCCCAAGCAGAGGCATCTCTCAGATAGAGGATGGATGAAACGCAGAGTCCAAACTTTTAAGATTTAAACCCCTCTCTGCTGGTCACCTGGAAACGTTCTTACACTTCAAGACATGGCAAAAAGACCAGGCACCTGAGCATTTATGGAAGTTTCTTCCAGAATTCTGAGTCTGATCACTTCTTCCACAGTGTCACTACACTACGCTGTCTGGCCCTAGAGTCATGGTAATGGTTTCCCTACAGATGACATTGCTGATGCTTTTGGGAAGTGCTTACTTCACTCTGTGAAGTAACAACTGCTCCATTCCCTGGGTGGCTGGCAGCTGAGCTCTTTAGCCACTCCATTACAATTTAGACAATATTTTTGCAGAAATCATAAAAGCAGAATAAATCAGGATGTGTTGAGATCCAAGGACTCCTACAGGGTCTCCAAGAAACAGCATAATGCTATTTTAGGTCACTGTAGAAACGACACCAATACCAATGCTGGTAATAGAAGTAATTCCATGCCTGGCCTGCAAGAGACTTAGGACTATTTATAAAACTGCCATCTTTAAAAACTTCCCATCTGTCACTGTGAAAGCAGCCATGTCTCAGCGTGTTTATAATGAATGGTTTTTTTTTTTTTTTTTGCCATATTCTTCCATTTTTGTTTAGGATTTGTATGGTTTATCTCCAATTTTAATGAAATGATTTACCTTTTCTGATAGTCTGTTATGAATCCTGTTTTTAACCTTGTAGGTGTTCATTTGATTTTGAGCAACTAAATATTTTAAGCTTCAGTTTGTCTTATATTAGTGTAATTTCAGTGAGCTCAGGTTTGTTCTTTCACAGTTATGGATTACAATATATTTATTAAAGTTCTGAACTGTTTTTCTTTCAATAATAGCACAGATCAAAAGCACTGAAGATCTAGTAAATTTTTTTTTTGTAAGAGGACGTACTTGTTAAAACTGAATTAAGGAAACATGTTTTCACTGAAGGGTACCTCTAATTCCCTATAAGTGGAATGCTTATTGTGATATTCAGAAAAGGATATTTCTGGCATAATTTGACTACAGCTTTTTTTCCCCAGGCAATTACTTCTGAAGCATTAACAAGTTTCCTCTGGGAAGCTGTCCTCTCTCAGCCAACCAGTTCTGCTCTTACCTGATCCAAGGTCTGCTGAGGCTGATTTCCATTCCTTTGACTCTGACCCACTACCCACGTCTCCCGAGCTTCTGTGACGGTAGAAATTATTCACCCTCTAACTGTCTTATTAAATTTCAGCTGGTCTTGGCTACCAGCCTGCTCCAAGGGTTGCCTTGTCAGGATGCTTATTTACCTTCACCGAAACACCAGAAGTAGTTTAAACTGAAAACATACCAGGTAGGAGTTTCATGCAAAACATTCAAACAGTCTAAATGAAAAGAATGATTTAAAAGAAAAATACAGAACTCTGCTGCAATTCGGTGTGTCTCTGCCATCAGTAAAAGATACAGCTAGTCACTTCATTCAAAACAAAACATGCAGTCTTTCAAAATACCCTCCCTGATCAGACCACCAAAGCACTTAACTTCTCTTTTTTGCTCACCAAATATTTTTATGATTTTCCACAAGAAACAGCCAGGCAAAACGCTAATAACCACTCTGAGAGTATGGGAGTACATCATGTCTCCAGACACCATGAAAATAAAATAAATCACTAGAGAAACAAAATTTTATATGGCTTGTTTTTAAATCATGTTTTTTCTATAAGGACATGATGAACAGAAGCGTGAATTGAACTAAGGAGAAAATAGCTATTCCTGCTTAGATCTTGGAGCACTGTTATTATCAGAAGAAAGCAATCTTCAGAAGCAGCCAAGATGTTTAAGAGCACTGGCCATGGCCTTTAGAAACTCTTTCCCTTTAAAATCAGAATGTCAACATTAGAGACTGTATCTATACTAATAAATAACATACACAATTTTAACAATGAAGGCAATTAATCACAGTCGTATCTTATCTAGGGACGAACAAGATTCCTGCTACAGTCTTTAAATCAAGATTTGGCATATATCTGTGTGTTATGCTGCAATGTAAAGCAGAGACATGACAGCAATCTTAAAACCACCTAGCTCACTTACTGACATGAGTCCAGCAGTAGAAAGGCAGAGTTAGTGCAAATTAATTAGGCCAATTTATCCAGCTTGTTACTAGGGTAAGTTAGACCATTCTGAGTTCAGCTAGACTGCTCTCTGTCCTCACCAGCTCATTTAAAGCTAGCCTAGGTATCTTTACTCTTCCCTGTAGTCTCCGGTGTAGGTGTAGCCTGGCTGACTTCCTATAAGAAGTATTAAAGCTCCAATGGATATTCTGGGCTCCATGGAGAGATCACTGGATCATGCTCACAGCCTTATAGATAGCTCTGCTCTAAACAGTATGCAGACAAACTAGAAACACTTTCAGAGATCAGCACTATAACACAGATAACTCAGTAATACGGATGAAAAGTTTCTTCTGGGACTGGCTGGCTTTGACCCCCCAGCCCCCTGTTCTGGTTTGTGAACTTCACACTATGCATGGAGCCAAGTCCGTGACCTCCCTTTGTGTCAAGATTCACATAGAGCAGCTTCCTTGGAAACCATGTGAGGTGTACCAACATCAACATTTCGTGCCTTACTGTACTTCCATCCTAAGCAGTGTCAACCACTACCTGCGGAGATCCCTTCTGCCTGTGTTCCTTCTCCACATGGCAGAATAGACTCCGTTTTCCGTATCTGTTTCTATTAATAAACTCTGGATATCCCTCCTGCCTCCCCTACATTCCGTCTTTTAATGCTTGTCCTTGGCTACCCTTACAAACCTGCACGACAAACTTTCTGCCTCTACTGGAAGGGTCTGAGCCCAGGAACCACGCCAAGCTGGCAAAGCAGGCACTTCGGGAGTGGGAACATTTCAATCCCACTTTACGATTTGCCACCAGAAAGCCAGGCACACACACTGAAACGCTGCCGTGCATTACCACAGTGTCTTCTATAAGAAAACATGGATTTCTGCCACTAGACAGACACAGAGACTAGTAAGCTGTTCCCTGCATTCTTCTATCCCCCTGGGCACCCTGTGTAAGGGAAACCATTGATGCTTGCCATCAGATAGACACACAGACTAGTAATAAAGTACCCATGATTCACTGCATTTTTATTCCTTAGGGTGCTTCTGAAGAGGGAGCTACTGATTTCTTACTTATGTTTAAATGATTTGTGAAGGGAAAAAAAAAAATCTATTTTATAGCCCATGCTGTTAGCCACATGGGAAACTGTTTTCCGTGAGGTCTATATTTCATTTGATAGATAGCTTTCCTCTAATTATCTTTACTTTGGTTGGATTTAGGAAGCTAAAGTTTTCCCTAATCTTATAATTTTGATCAGTTAAAAGTTGCTGTCTATTGGGTGAAACACCAAAGCTCAGTTTCTGCATTTACTCATTTCAGTGGGAGATTTCCCCCCATGAAGGACAGGATCTTCAATGCCTCATCATTTATGACACGGTAGCCCTATCCAGTACATCCCTAAGGATCACATAAAAGCAAAGAAGGTGAAAAGAAACAGACATGCCAAGGAGTTTTCCCAAAGTTACAGGGAAAACCTGGCAGAGCCAGGCAGAAACCAAATTCTCCAGATCTCTAGCCCAGTGCCCTGGTCACTAGATACACCGCCTCTCAGGCCTCCCGAGCTCCTGCGTGCAGCAAGCCTCAGCACGTGAGCAAGTGAACTGCCAGGGAGAAGAACCGCCAGGACCTCCCGACCTGCCAGCGCTGTGCTGGGAGCCCACGACTGTCATCTCCACTCTCCTGAAGCAGAAGGACATTGCAGATTCTGCCCGTAGCCGTTTGGACACCACGGAGACTGACACAGCACAGCAGCCTGAATAAAGATAGAGGTCTCCACATTCTGCCAGCAAGGGGAATCCTATTCCTAAGACAGACTGGAGCCACAGCATTGCATAACGCCCGAGAAAGCACATCATCTCTTGGAACTCCCGCGGCACAGCCCTCACCACAGGGCATATTTTGGTGAGTGGTGTGAATATGACCCTTCTTCACCATTTCCTTTCCATATTAGTCACATTTAGTCTTGCTCCACTTTCTGCCTGTGGAAGCCTAGCATAAGCTCTGCATCTGGTCAGGGAAGAAAGCAAGCAAAGCGTTTTCTGTAGGCAAGAATCCACAGCTCAAAACCACCTAATAACATGTCTCAGTTCTTCCTGACTTGCTAGTGTCTGCATTGGAAAGGCCAAGGTTTGGAATAGAAAGAAGGAATTGGCCAGGACAAAAGTGCATTGGCAGAGCTCTGTGGAGGCACTCACGCAAATCCTGCCCACACTACATCTGGATCCATCCAGGGCTTTCATGATCACCGGATTTGCCAACCTTTTTTTTTTTTTTTTTTAAAGCAAACAATCAATAAAAGGAGAGAAAAAAATTAAGTAGCTGTTTGGCCTCAAGTTTGTTGCTACTCAGGAACTTCCCACATTGTGCTAAGTGAAAGTAAAGCAGGAAGTGTACTCTTTTGGGGCCCAATTTGCACCCAAGTTCTTGGCCTCGGCAGCATCTGTTCTTTCAGGAAGGCTCAAATGCTTAGATGTGGCTGGTGAGCTCTTAAAGCTGGTTGGGCCAAACAAGCAGAGTTTAGGGCTGAGCTGGCTAAGAGGTAGCCTGTTTCTGTGCATTTCTCAGGGAAAAGTTGCTGAGAGAGTCCTTCAGGAACCCAGGCTGGAAAATAAAGCTGCTGTTCATGCAGGGAAGTCCTTCTGAACATCAGCAGTGGAGTGGCAGCTTGCAGTCCAGCAAGGGCAATGCCTCCACCTGGACGTGCTCATGTGGAACTTGTTTCCACTTGCTAACACTCGCTGCGGCCACTGCAAAGGTAAACGGCAGCCCTGCAATCAGTATCCACAGCACAGCGTGAGAAGGAAGCTTATGGGAGCATGACTGTTCTTCATGCATTTCTCCCTTGCCTGCACAGGCAACCAACATCCAAAGACTCCAGTTCCACCAGGCTATCCGACCAGCCTTTAAATCCTTTAACAGTGAAGACTCTTTATTTGACTGAATTAATCCAGAGACTAACTTACGAACCACCCGGGTAATCATAGCCTTTCCTATTGTCTAAAGGCAGGTTTTTGTGTTTCTTCCTTTACCTTGAGAGGATAGCCCGAAACTTCATTGGAGTTATCTGCACAGAGAGCTTATTCAGAGGACTCCTGCTTTTAGGACAGAGACATACGAGCAGACATGATAACTTTCTTGGTGAACATGAAGATAACACCTTGTGGAACAACAACTTCAACAACGCCAAATACGTCAAATATATCTCCTATGAAAAAATATTCCTCATCCTTGAGCACTGCTGCCAACTGTTTACCACCATTTAACTTCAGTGGGAACAGCCTCCTTTGCACGAGGCATAATCAGTTTGTCTTTATGGGAAGTGGACATTACAATAAGCAATCTTCTGAAGATTATCTCTTATGTGCATATTATTAATTCAAGGTAAAGATCTAGAATCATCCAAGATACACAGAGACTGCCTGAAGCAGAGGTACAGATTCTGGAAGGAGCAACTAAACACCTCATTAACTGAGTTTCATACCATTTAGTCTGAGTGACTAAATATTTCCAACACAATTGAAACTGTGGTTCTCTGAATTAATGTTATTTTTAATAAAAGGAGGCGTTAAGTTGCCTTCTTTAGTGTGCATTGTGGAATGTTTCTAACTTCCCTAGCAGACACGACTGCATTTGAGTGATATTTGTGAGGCACTTGGAAAAGAAATGTGCTATACAAAATTAGAGATTATGCCAAACCTCAGCGTTGGATTAATATGTCTGTGTGAATTTAGAGGATGAAAAGCCACCTTCCATTTGATGGCAGGGTGTCAAATTCCATGTTAGTGTAAACCGATGCAGGCAGTTAATTATAACAAAGTTATTCCAGTTATACTGACAAAGAATCTGACCTTGGTCCATTTGCCTGAAATGAAGCAACCAAAATCCTGGGTCTGAACATGCCAAAACTTTTTATTAAAACTGACATCTTAGTTTTGCTTTTGGGGCCCTTTTTTTTTTTTTTTTTAAAGATGAATCTTTTTACAGTAATAATATATTGTTATACAAATGTACTGCAACAAATACTAGTAGAGAGAAAATCAGAAGATGCTTTATAAACTATAGAATTTTAGGAGTATTAGATTTTTTCAGGTGAACATTTTGTATGCCCACCTGAATTTGCAAAGTGAGCATGCATGATAGTTCAAAGTAAGAATAAGTTTCTCTTCGATACTAAGGAATTAATTTCATGTTCTCTCAAACTCTAAATATATCCCTCCCACGGTTTGGTAAATGGCACGTTGTGAAACCTCACTCTCTGCTAATGCATGAAATTAGGATGATGCAGTCCAACAGCATCGATTCTCCTTTGATTAAGAAAGAACTGAGCGTTGCAGTAGCACTAACATCTCAAGCCAGATCCCTACTGCTACAGAGGACACAGCTAATACAGACTTCAGCAAACAGATCTGCGGGACCATTTTCAAAGTGGTTTCAGTGTCTCACTGGGAGATTTTTTCTGGCTAAATTAGCAAAATTCAGAGCATACATTAGGTCTGTGACTCCAGTTAATGAGTCCTTTGTTTTATTAGATGAATGGGTAAGGAGGGTCATTTTCTAATACACTTTTTCCCAGCAGAGTAAAATATTCACCACTGAAAACAGCCATAGGCGATCCATTATTTTTTATATTACTCATGTAAGTTGCTCCTTACAAATAATGAACACTCATAACCAAGCACTGCTCAGAAGAATAAATGACTAACCAGATTTTATCAGTACACAAGCTAAATTCAATGATTTATGAAGAAATCTTGGTCCCGTCTAATGGAATTTTCCCAAAATAAATTCATGTAAACAACTTGCCACAAAGAGGCAGTCAGTGCTGGTTGGTATGTGTAAACAGCTTTAACAGTTGAGAATATAATCTCCTTGACTGCTGGGCAGTCTGGGGAGATTCATGCAGAGTCTCCGTTCAGAAAACCACCTTTGGCTCTGATCCTCCTGACATCATAATGCCACCCATTTCATTAGTTTTTAGCAAATGTTACTATCATCACAGATGGGTAGATGATTTTGCCTCTCAAAGCCAACACATTAATTTTTACAGTCCTCATCAGAATCTCAGGATGCTATTCATGTGTAGGACTAGCGGGAGGAGGTGAGAAATGAAAAAAAATCCAACTCCCGAATAAATGTATCACAGTGTATTCAGTTTCCAGTGGTGCAGTACCAATACCTTTTTACATGTTCCTAGAATCAAGCTAAAAGTACATTTCAGCTGTGTTAACATGTTGCAGTCATTCTTAACATGTTTCACGGGAACTTCTATTTTCATGGTCTCTAACTGCAAAGTGAAGTCAGATATTTGATAAATTATCTCACTGATATTAATTAGTCTTGTTAGGAGATAACACTGAAAGCAATGCCTGTAAACTAATCTTTGCGAGTGGCTCAAACCAATTTGGACCGGCTCCCAAACAACCTAAAGCTCAGTTCTTTCAAATTGAACCACATCATTTTCAAAGTTTGCATCATTATCAAAAATATTTCCTTCTCTGCCTCAATTCATCCTTAAAAGCAACACATCACAGCATCAGTTCTGTTAGAATAAGGACAAGTAGGCAGGCTGGCTGAGTACCAAAACAGCAAAAGACAGTTAGCCTTTCCTAATAACTATTCATAAATATAGCATCATTAGCAGTTTCTTGGGGATGATAGCTACAGCACAGCATGTTCTACTGCTCAGCGGAAGAAGAAATCCTGCATTACACATACAGATTTTACAGTCACTAAATACCTTTGTTAGATTTGCAGAACTTTTGAGGCTTTTCACAGCTAGTATTTCTACATTAGCCTGACTTCCCAGTATGTCTGCTATACAGATGAATGATGTTTTTTAAAAGGGACTAGTGATTTTGCATGCCTGTTCTGGGTTGCCTAACGTGAGCGAGCCTTAAAAACAGCCTGATACTTTGAGGATTTCCAAAAATCAGTTCCTCTGAGGTGTCTCAGCATAACACCTCATCAGTCTCTCCTCAACTCTAATAGTGACAAAAAAAACTCCCCGAACACTCCTTGCTCCTGAAGTCACAGCTGACGCTGGGCAGGGTGCTTGCTTATAGAGATGTAAGATTTAATTTGCTATTGTAACCAAATGCTGCTATTAGATAGTTGGTGGTTGCAATCTTGACCAGGAGGTGATTGAAGTGGTTCCTATGACTTTTATCATGTAACTCTAAGTTTAGATCAGTGTGAATGAGATCAGTATTTACTTCCACTGTCTCAGATGGCTGCCTGATCCGCTTGCTCTCATGTGAGTTGCAGGCTGTTTCAGAATAGATTTGCTTGAATATTGAACTTGTTTCAATTTTTAGGTTCATTTGGCTAAAACAAAAGGAAGTGTCTTCAACCACTTGAATTAAAGGATATTATCCCTGCATGGCTTTTACATTAGAATCGTTTAATTTTGAAAGAAGAACAGAATAGTTTAATTCAATCATTGGCACAAAAATAATACCAGTATCAGATAATGGAGACTTCCTAGGAAAGATATACCTGATGTCAGACAGCCTTGTAAGTAGGCCAGCAGCCAGTTCTAATGGAAAAACAGTCTGTGAAGAATTCCCAGCATATTATATTCCCAGGCTTTTTAGAAGCTATTTTCTAGCTAATCAAAAACCAGAAGCTGTGTCTTCAGCTGATATAGAATAACACCCTTGCTGAAATACATCAGCTCAAGATCTGGCCCACAGTGTGTATTTAAGATGTTTAGATACACTTGAACCCAATTTTTTTTTTTAACCCACCTAGCTTTAATCAGGTGTGACAGCACTTGAAGTCAGTATGTTCAATGTGGTGTGAATGAAATGGGAAGTCAAGACAGATCAGAACAATGGCAATTTACAATGACTTTGCAGAAATGGATCTATCAGGAATAAGACGAGAGAAGTCACACCTCTGCGCCTCGCACAAACACATTTGCACACACCCGTTGGCCAGCTTATATCCTATAGCTCAGAGGACTCCAAATGGAGTGGGATCAACCAGCCCTCAGCTGCAAGGCATGCAGTGAACACACAGGATCAATGCAGATGGGTTTAAAGCATTCTGCTCAAAGATGGATTAATCTACAAAAGAAGTTAATGAAGCATGAAATGGGCGCGGTATTTATGTAGCATTTGGGCTACAGAGAACTATAACTGTGATAACTTTGAACCCCCTTTTGGAAAGCTCTATTCCTAGTCTCCTTTTTATGCAACGTTATTTGAAGTCACATACATGGAGGCATTGTACACTGCTGAGAACTGCTGACGTGCAATAGCTTAGTTTAGTTTACCAATACAACTATTTCAGTCCCCTTATGGACTATTTGCCAATCCTAATACAGCCCTGGAAAATTAAATTTATGATTAGCTTTATGCATAGTGTATACACAGAAACAGCACCAGGTCTCCAAATCATTTGGGATGCTGTTTCCACAGATCATGGATTTTCACAGCGTTGGGCAGCACTGTGAGTAGCACNGCATAGTGTATACACAGAAACAGCACCAGGTCTCCAAATCATTTGGGATGCTGTTTCCACAGATCATGGATTTTCACAGCGTTGGGCAGCACTGTGAGTATTGGACAGGAAGGCAGGACATAGTGATGCTTACAATTCTCATCTAAAATGTAAACAATTTTTTTTGTATAGTAGAGTAATATTAAGAGTTTATAAGCTATAGCTCTAAAGATCATCCGTGAATAGGATCCTTATTATCTACATTTCATGGTGGTAGAGAACCTCATGATATTCTATACCTCTAAAGGGCAAGTTGGAATTTTTGGATTTCCTACCCATCTCCCTAGGATCTTTTGACATACGCAACATAAGCACCAGTGCCATCTTCACATCTACGTTGCAGCCAGGCTGAAAAATTGGTAGTCTTTGGCTACTGGTGTCCCTTGCCACTGTGCATGAATATCTTTCACAGAGAAACATCTTCTCTATAAACATGAGTGTCTATATTCTTGCTCCTGCTATCATAACCTAGCCTGCAGCTATCAGTAAATTAATGATCAGTAATAGTTTCATACTGAAGTCTTTAATCCTGTTTATACTTCCTCGTGGCCATTCCTGCAACCCTTTCCTCTATCAGCCCCACTGACTGGTGAGTAAACTACAGAACTGAGCCCTCAGGGTGTTAGTTTTGGAATAAGCTGACAGCTCTATGCAGCTCACTGCTTGGTGTGTTAACCCGATTATGTTTGACATCTGAGGTCAGCAAGATCATTGGAAATGTCCCATTGCTGATCTTCTGAGGAGTCTCAGAGTTTCTTTTCCCTGACAGCTGGCTGTTAAACTGCCAATCAGATGCCATAACCAGAAATCTTTTCCTGCAAACCTGGTCCCCGTGGCTGCTTTGTGCAATTGCTTCTTACCTGTACACATGAAGTGTCTTGTTTTGTCTAATTATTGGGACAGCACCAAAAACTATTAATAACTATAAATTCAAGAACTTGGACTATTTATCTGAGCTAGTGAGAAAATCAAAGCTTCTGCTTTACATAGATGAGTATACTAACGTCACTGAAAAGAGGGATAGCAGTCTAAAAAGGGAAAAATAATAGGAAATGGCAGATGTTGCTTTTTAGCATATGTAGCTTTAAATACATGTCCTTCAATTACAAGAAAAAAGGAATTTATTTCCTTGTCTATCTGTATTAGGGCTATTTAGACCAAATCCTAAGACACTGGAAATTGTTTAATTGCATTTCAATCCAACTAGCAGAGCAGCCATTGGGAACTCCAGAATAATGAAGCTATTCTGAAAGTTTTAAAATGCAACAGAAAACTCACTGAACTTTTATTTTCCTCCAGTTTGCCTCCTGATGTTTGAGTCCTTAGGGGAAGTTTGAGTCACATTATCAAGCTTTTTCCCCAAGTACAAGGGCTTTCAAAATGAAAGCAGACGTGCTTGTGCATCCACATGAGAGGACTTGGGGCTCTAAGCAATGCAGCAAATATTGCCAGACTCCCAATAACATGACAAGATTTACCAGTGCTGCACGGGTTTCAGCTGAGTGATGGTGATTTACACCAGCAAGACAACGGTCCCTGGATTGTCTGGGAAACAATAACCGTGATTCTGCTCCATACCCACTGCAGATCTGTAGGCCAGATACTGCTCACAGCCAGATGCGTGTAAGAGTGCTCACCAGTGTTGGGGCACAGTGAGCAAGAGTCGCTCACCTGGCCTTCTCCTCAGGCCCTCGCTGCTTGAGGCTTGGACATCACCCACACGCCAGCCCCACGATCCCTGTGCCATGCAGCCAGGTGAGCTGGCCTGCTCCTGTGGTCTGAGGTGTGAGTGCAGTCTGGGAGAGACTCCGGCACTTTGCAGGGACTTGGGAAGCCTCCTGGCAGGGCTCCAACCCCAGCTTCACGCATGGGCAGGAGCTCTCTTGCCTTGGGGATGCTGCGAAGCGGCGTCTGTCGTGGGCAACATGCGGGACTGCGCTGGTGCTCCTCAGAGCACAGGCTGGACCTAAGAACACTTACGCATCAGGGATAAGACAGAAAATTGTCACCTACCACTAAAAGCACTAGAGGCCCCAGGAAAGCCCTAGGTGGGTGGTTGCAGCTGGCCACAGAGTGTCGCTGTTACCCCAAAGTTTGGAGCTGGTCACTCATCTTTCATCCTATAGCATTAGGCACTTGAGAACACAAAACTGTCACTTTAAAAAGAAAAATATATATTTATCTGGTATCATCTCTTTGTCTTTCCTTTAAAATACCCAACCTTTTCTCCCATCCTCCCCTCCTCTTTTCTCTTGGGAACCAGGATTCCTAAGCTCTGCTTGGAACCAAAGTTCAGATTTTTTGGCAGCGCAAAGGGACTCAAATGAGAGCTAAATTAAACCTTTTCAAAACTTCCCCAGCCAGCCGGGTAGCAGACAAGAGGCACATTCCAGGACCATGTGGGAGATCTGAGTGCTGAGGCAGACAGTGAAGGCAGAGGTGATGCTTTCAGCTTTCGCATAGGTGCCAATCTGTCTGCGCTGGCCCCGTCACAGCCTGCACAAGGGTCAGTGCTACTGTCCCAACAGAAGTAAAAATCCCTCCCAGATTTTCTCCTGGCCAGGCAAAACATTTGTTGATTCCAGAAAGGACAGTAAAGCAGTGGAGCAGCACACTGGGATTATGGTGTGGATTTATAGAAGTTTAGTACAAATGACAGTGAGTGGAAGCAGGAGCACTTTCCAGTAAGGCTGCAGTTTGTACTTGGGGACAACAGAGAAGGCCACACAGAAGAACCCAACAGAATTAGACATCCCTTATGATTCCCTGATTTTCTGTTAGGGTCTGCTCAGAATGTACAGAAGACAAAGGAAAGGTTTCCAGTTGGGTTTATAGAAAATGACATCCTCTTGCCATTTCTTTCCTGGCCTTCTTAAAGCAGCTTTGAAGCAGGGCCGAGAAGCACATCCAACAGAACTGGGGTTTGAAGAAAAACAGTACAAAAAATCTGTTTCTAGCACTGTGCTGAACTTCTGCTGAGAATGTTTAGAAAACTTCGGCTTTGGGGAATTTTACATTTTGTTACAATTTCATAATGGCAGGACATTTATTTGCAAAAACTAGAAAGTACTGATTTTCTAAGCTTTAATCCACGATTTTTCCCCAAGATAAGAGAAATGGACTCATTTCAACCTTTTTCCCCATCATTTTGTACAAACTGGTTCACTGATTTTTCAACAGTGGAATGGAAACATTTAATGCAAGATCTGGTTTCATTGTACAGGGGCCATAGCCACACTACACTGACTGCAACTGAGCCACGCCTGGGTGCACCAACAAAGGAGCTGGTCTATCCTATTTTCATTTTCTAAATGTTTCTGTAACACTGAGGAAGAATCACCATTACTGTTCTCTAAGAACACTCCAGACAAGTGTCCAAAGGCTTTAGGTAGCCTAGTTTCAGAGCAGGCAGAGGGACTGGACTAGACTCTTTGGGTCTATGATTCTATGGCAACACCACAATCTCTGCAAAACTGTACAGTTTGTTCCCAGAACCATAAATCTAGCCTGGCATCACTGGAAACTCAGTGCTGGACAGCTTGGTTTAGTTTCAGTTTTACTGCAGTAACCAAAACTGCACAAAATCAGCCCAAGTCTGAGCCTCCTACCTGAACCTGTGACTTGTGGAGTGAAAGTTGCTTGCATTTTCTGGTACTTACAAATTCCTGCTGGATCAGAAATGTCACAATCATTTTGTGTCTTGGCTTTCAGAAAAACTGGAGTCAGAGCTGTTGCCCCAGACAAGCTCCTGAGTCTTAGTCTGTTGGCGGATGATGAAGGAATAGTGCAGTACACTAATTTTTGTTGAATTATCTAATGTCCTCATGTAAATGAAAGATTGCAGTGTCAGGCAGTGACTGAACCATCTGTTCTGTCAACATTAATTTCTACTCTATGATTCAGTGTTTTCCTTGATGGTCCCTACCACAGTCAAGAAGGGCAAAAATATACGTAGTTTTTTTAATAACTGATCCCCAGCCCCATGGAAATGTCCATCTGCAAGGATTAAGATTCCATTGACTATTGGACCATTAAGTGAATAAAAATGCAATTAATTTGAGTAAAATAATTCATCTACCCAACCTTATAACTAATGTCATTGTCAAGTCCACATGCCATCACTGAAATCTTTACTCTTGGGGTATGCAAACACTAAATAGATACTGGATCCCTAATCAGTAGGTCCAAACTAATGAGAGCCACAATGCTTGCTGGTCAAAACTGATATCACTGCATTGTCCTAAGGCCACCTAAAGTTTTTAAACTACATTTTAAAATCCAGATGTTTGATTTTTACTGCATTTAAAGTAGACAATTGAACGGTCTGCTGTAAAATGCATCTAAAGGGTTTATACCTTCCAGTAGAAAAAGCACTGGCCAACCTCTTAACAAGATAAGAATCTAATTATATATGTTTAAAATGACATTTAGAGGCCTCAGTACTTTTCATACTTGGTCTCAGATCTTAGAGCTGGCATCTGTTTCTCCTTTTAGTTAAGAAACTGAAAGACTATTTACATATTCTTAGGAGTCTATCTCCAATTAAATCTTTGTCAGAACTGCACTCTCAACATCTCATATTAAGTTTCTTGGCAGACAAGTATCTTTTTCTTTGAGAGATTTATTTATTCAGTTGGATACTTTTTTCATCCTTTGCCTGGGCATTTGGAGTCTTCAGCCTCACCATCCTATAATTAGAAAAATGACCCTGCTCAGAAGTTTTAGAGCTCTGCTCCAAAATTTATTCACCTTCTTAGTGATGTGGCTTCATCTAGTAATTGCCTAACAATCTGCCGCAGCAGAGCAGAGTAAATTTAATCAGGGATTTAGACATTTATGTTATTGTCAAAGACCAACCAAAACAAGAAACCAGATTATTGAATGATAAATAAGACTTCCACATTTATCATTCAATGAGAAGGAGAGGTGGTTAGGCAAGACAAGAGCAACACAGGGGAAATACCTGCTGAGGACTTTCAGAAGTTGAGACTGACCTTTTACAAAAAATCCCTTCTTTCCGAATGAAGCATAAGCACTTGTTTCTACCCCCTGAACTTAGTACAGTATCCTGTTTCCTAGCTTCCCTAATCAAATCTGTATTTTTTATTCTGTTTTCAGGTAATGAAGTCTGCCCAGGTGTCTCAACATAGACAAAGTGATTATATTAGACATCAGCTCCCCAGCATCTCATCTGCCGCCTTCACAGGGGATACAAACAGAAGCATATTCTCACTTTCTCCAGATATCTGACAAAAGGATGTCTTTTGCAACATGCCAGAAAAAGTCACCAGATCTGGGCTACCTTGGACTAGAGTAGGAAGCAGATTCCAGAGTATTTCAGACTCCTTATAAAAGATACTCTGTCAGCACCCTCTGAGTAATGGAGCAGGGCAGATTCCTCCCCCTCTTGCGGCACTGCTGTTGACATCAGCACAAGCAAGACTCGCTGATCTGCCCTCACTGGCACCACTGTGAATCTCATTGACCTCCGAGTTATTCTTTTGCACAACACGGGAGTCCAATTTACCAGAAGCAGATATTCAGGATTTAGTATCCAAATATAATACAAGTAAATAGAAGCAGTCTTTTGTCTGTTAGATCTAAATTGCTTTTCCTTGGTATAATAAAAGGTTAAGCCCAAGCCTAGTATGAGTAAAACTTTACTGGTATCCAGCCTAGTTGTCTATACAAAACAAGTGAGACTATCTGCACTTTCTGACAGAAATACATGGCGTACTTGATCTTTCAAAAGTATGTGGGACCAGGTTCAGGTCGCACACAGCTGTGCTGCCCTTGCCTGGGGCCACCAGAGCTGCACAGAAACCTTCCCAAGCTTGCCTGGGGGGCACTGAAGGGTTGGTTGTACCACGTGTCCAGTATGCAACTGTATAGCCTAAGCATCTCACTGCATTTTCATCAATGGCTTTTGCTCTGAATCATTCTCTACAGGATCCTCTCTGCTCACAGCGCAGCAGAATGACTGTTGTGGTCAGCCCTGAAGTTTGACCAAGCAGCTATTTCAGCCATTCCCCAGCTCCCGCTTCATAGGAGCAAGGAAATCTTTGTGGTGTTCGGGAACGAGCCAGACCCCATGAAATCAACTTAAAGCAAGTCCCTGTCTACAAAAATCACATTAAACCCCATGACCAAAAGTTAGTTTGATACAGTTTATCATTTGTTTTAAATAAGCTCTGGTCCATCGAAAGGAGTTAGAAACCCTTGCTGTGATGCAGCACATCAATGGGCCATTTAGAAGCAGAAGGTCTGGAAATTTGAAGTTGAGTGATCAGTCCTTTTAATTCTCTTCCTTATTCTGCTGATTTCAGGGCAATTCCCTCCATGTTAGGAACCAGATAAGACTCTGGTCTCCAGTGCAAGCCAGAGGCTGTAATTCCACCCAGGGGATGGGGTGTGGTTTGCAGACACCGATAAACCACGGCACATCCCCTCTTGTGGTTCATGATGTCATTGGAATGACTCAATACAACTACAGCCTTGTGTCAGTCTGGGTGTATATTATTCTACTGAAATTAAAGCTTTTGAAATAGGAGCTTATTGTTTTTAATAACTTCAGTTATATAATTCCTTTCTCATGTTAGTGCTTCAATAAACATTTCTCATGTTAAATTTTACTCCAGATCTATCCTTGCCAGTTTTAGGCTCAGAATATTGGAATAATCCTCTCCATTTTAAGTCCCACAGACACTGTGCTGTTCACATGATGTCATTCTGTGTATATTCCTTCATTTACTACTGGTGAGTCATTATTTTTGTAGCTAATAGAAAGAGGATTATCTCTTTATTAAATCAAAGGCATGACATTTTGTTGTTGGTGGTGTGCCTCCTTGATTTTTAACCCTTTCAATTACATGAGTCAGGGTTTTTCAGCATGGGCTGTAGCTACTG
Source organism: Chauna torquata (assembly GCA_013399475.1). NCBI lineage: Eukaryota > Metazoa > Chordata > Aves > Anseriformes > Anhimidae > Chauna > Chauna torquata. The sequence continues at coordinate 124,308 of VXAL01009645.1, read as the reverse complement.
ACAGGAACATAGCTGCTGCTGAAAGCTTGCAACAAAGTGGGCAGGGAAAATAAGGTGCAATTCCTCACTCTGTCATAGACCTTCTGTGAGATCTTGGGTAAGCCACTTGGAACCAAAGTAGCAAAAAGTGGCTAAGTCTTTGAGAATCTGGATCTTAGTCTGACACTTTTTTAATTCATAAAATTAATCTTTACCTTAACAGCAGTGTTGTGAGTATAATATATTACAAAGGCAGCAGCAGCACACTAATAAAGCTTTAATATAAATGAGGTGATCAGACAAACAGTAAGAAGCAAGGCTACCTGTGAAAGACGTACAAACTCCACCATACAGTTCAGAAAGACAACTATTTATCACGATAATCTTTTCTAGGAAGCAGCTCTCATGCAATAGAAGTTTTTTCAGAAGGCTGCAGAGCTATGAAAAACAAAGATCAACTGGAAAAATGAAAAATGTCTGCATTTAATACAGAACTAGTCAGAAACCTGAATTTCTTTTTTACAGGAAATTTCAATATTTAAAATGTTTTCATTCTAAATTGAAATGACAGATTTTCCCTAAGAATCAAGATTTCTAAGGTTTTCCGAGACTTAGGATTAGCTAAAATATTTGGCAAAAAGTTAAATCATTTCATTTTTGGCAAGGCAAAATCAGTTTCATTACATTTATGTAGGAACAATGAAGTATAGTAAATACAACTATGTTACTAAATATCTATCCCTGCAACTTTAGTATAAAAATTAAAATCTAAACATTAATAAAAATTATAAATTCAAAATAAAATTTCAACTTCATAAATTTCCCCTCAAAGCCAAGATGCTTCTTATTCTTTCTCATGGAAAAATTTGCCAAAATTGATACCCTCCCTGGAGAAGCATTTCAGTGTTAGTGAAACTGCATTTATCAGCAGAAAACCGCTCTGTCAAAAAAATTTCAAAGAGCTCTCTAATTTAAACAGTGATTGCTGCTGTGATAGAAACAAAAGCTGTCCATTTGCACTGTTGCAAGAAGAATGATTCCAGAAAGCAGCTCCTAGACCTGTGATATCTCTTTACAGTAATCTTAAAGTCTCCATGAGTGGCTGGTAAGAAAGCATTAGAACAGCCTGCCATCAATCGTGGCTTTCTCTGTTTTAAAGCGAAAGATGCCAAGTCAGCCATCACCTTAGAGGAAACGGCAGCTGCGGGTAGAATGCACAAGATTGAATGATGTCTTACTGGCACATTTCCTTCTCTTATCTACCCTGAAGCCCATTATCAGACAGGAGATTATAATAAAGAACACAAGGTTGAAACAATTATCCATAGACGCATTTGAGGACTCGCAAATCTGCTAATGTTACTAACAAGCTGAGTTACCCATTGCAGAACACTTCAGCACTCCAGACGAAGGCTTAGCTGTTAATGAAACCTAAATCTCAGCTCCAGAGATAAATTTCAAGCTTCTTGTGGCTTAAACCTGGAAGCCAACACATCACGGAAACTTTTAAGAATTATCTGAAGAACAAATAACATGGGTAAGTCGCCATAAAGAAATCTTGATTTCATGTCTGAGGGATGTAAGAAGCTAACATATTGTCACTGAAATAACTTCTGTTTTTGTGATGGAATGCCAAAATCCACCATTAAAATACTGTGGCAGTGGTATCAGAACCAGGGTATTAATTCCTTTAACAGGAAGGAACAAGCTTCTGGATTCACAATCCTAGCAGTATTTTAGTGACCAGTGTCAATCTGGTACTCAGAAAGTAAATAGCTCTAAAGATGCGTGCCCCAATACGATGCCACTTAAGTGACTAGGAGCCAGGAAATCCAGGTTTACAGCTCGCTTTTGTAACAGATTTCCTTTATGGCAATGGAAAGGCCTTTTCCCCTAAAGAAAACCTACCTTTTATAATTATATTGAAGTTCTGTTCTATTTTTTAGTGTTATGACACTATTTAGTAAGAGGTGCTTCTTTCGGAATAAGAATGCCTTTTCTGTTAAACAGGTATATACCATTTTCAAAAGAGCATATGCTAAATGGGAAAGAGTGAGGGAAACAAGGCATTCTTATTCCAAAATAGTTATCCAGACAGATCTGAAACGGGATAACTACAGTGGTATAGACAAGCTTTGAGACAAGCTTTATGAGACACCTTGGGCCCAGGCCACAAAATACCTTGAGGATTAGGGTCCAGACCTTGAACTTGACTTGATACTCTTGGAAAGCTGGGGCAGGGACCAACGGACAATTTGGTATTCTCATTGCAGCAGTTGCTGAGGAAGTGCATTACAGACAATGTGATCAACAAAATCTCTGTCCTTCAGCACTCCATCTGTACAATAGGTATATGTAATGGAGATAATACATATCATGCATATAACCATATGTTATAAAAGCTTTTTGTCAATCATTTCTATTTAGGCTGGAAACGTCTAAAGATTAATAAGCTTTGTGTATTACAGAAACACTTAGATCTTGATAGAAATATACTGATAATAAACTATAACTTTGACAGATACTTTAACAGATCAACTGTACTGTACTGAAGAAATACCACACATACCACGATTGCATAAATCAATCATTAGAAGCTGTTTCCCCATCTTCTTATTTCATATACAAACGTAGAGATGTGTGAATGTCTACAAAATGTATAGATAGGTAGATGCTATGCTACACTTGCACACACAAGCTTACACAGACCTAAGGCACTCCCCACTAGAGGGGGAAGAAGAGCAACTGCTTTGGCAGAATGCATGAAACATAACAAAATCAAAACCACAGTCAGGAGAGCAACATACAATTCTAAATGGAACTTGAAAACTTGAGAAGTCATTTAAGGGAACCACATTAAATGCTAAAATGTTTAATGGGACCCATGTGTCTCAGGCAGAGAAAGAGAGTGAGAGAAATGTAACAGAGGAAATCAAGGAGACAATATGTCTGTGCGACTTGTTCTAATTAGGGGCACAGTGCTGGTGAGGATCATTCATTATAATTTAGTTAAATCTTTAGCATGGCAAAGGCACCTCTGTATAGTGGTATAAAACAAAAGACCTCCAGTCGTAAACCAAGTTAAGGCCCATAGAACAGAGGTTAATTTCAGTCATTTGTGAATGCTAAAGGCAGTACATCACATGAATACCAGCACTTCTTTATTACCGCAGAGTTGTGCTCCAGCTAGCAGATGTCTGCAAATTTGGCATGTGGGGGGTGGTACTGGGGAGGGCAGTGGTGCATTGTCTCCAACTTGTCTGTCGCTTAACTGAGTAGATCTGTTTCTTTTAGCAGGGGTGGGAAAGGAGTTCAAAGAAAGAATCAAAACAATCCATCCATCCAAGCTTTGGAATATCTGAACTGAACCCAAATATCACCAAGCACTTCCCAATCTCTGCTTTGAAACAAGAGAACGGATGATGATTTGCAGCAGTTTGGGATGATTTACACACACGCAGCATGTGTAACACTTACTGCAGCGTTATTTTAAAACTTATAAAGCATCAGAAGACTGAATGGGGTCAGGTTCAGGTTTGTGACACTAGCTTGCGTCATTGCACGGCGGAGCTGCAGAAACCCCTTCAGTTGCATCGCCTCTGAGCAAATTATGTGCACAGTGGACCCAATTCACACTGTATTTGCCATTGTGTATTTCAGGAGTAATACTATTTAAATATGGGTCAGATTCTTAGCTGGTGTAAATTAGCTAAGTTGCCTGCATTCCAGTGCAGATAAACCAATTCACACTAGCTGAACACTGGCCCAGCAGAATTATGTTGCTCTAAATCCAGTGCAAGATCAGAATGGAGTTAACCTGGGTTAGCACTGGTGGAACTGAACAGAATTTAACCCACAACATTTTGACACTGTTCCAAATATTTGTAAAACCCATATTAATTTTGAGTGTAAATGTGCCAAATTCACCCTGGTGTCATTCAGAGTCTAAAAAAATTACACCCTAGGGATAAATTTGGCTCTGCATATTTAATCTAAGCACACGGCATCATCCCAGCAAGGAAAGCAAATGAGCAATAAACATAAGTTTGCTGTTGGATGTTGTCTCTTTACTCCTCAGCTTTCTAGTACATTTTGTTTTTGGAGCTTATTTAAACGAGCAGTTTATGGTTTGATCAAGTCCTAAACAGGAAACCTAAAGGGTTTAAAAAACATTGAGTGTTCTCATTACAACTGACCTAAAAAACTCCAAAGTGGCAATCTTCATTTCTATTATACCTGCTGTTACTGTGACGGGAATGTTTTCTAGTGGTTAACGCAGACATCAGGGAGTCAGAACTCTTGAGGTCTAACTCAGCTTTGCCACTGACTTGTTGTGTGGGCTTGGGGGAATCATTTAAGTCCTCTGTGCTTGAGTTTACTTATATGGTGTGGGACAATTAATGATCGCCAAAGGGCTTTGGGTTCCTCAGATGAAAACAGAAGGGTTAGTGTTCAGAAGTATGACAGGAATGCCTTCCCCTTTTCTATGTGACATTAGGGTAACACTAATCAAATTACACCATAAAATAGCCATAATAAACATTACAGTACCATAAAAACAACAATACTACTACTAAGACATAAAGATAATAATAGAGTTATTTATAAAGCTGCTCATTACAATGTTGCCAGACACCTTAAACACAAATCAGAGTGCATCTTGGACCAAAATTGCTTTTGATGCAAGTGGAACCTCACTGAATTCTTGAGAAACAATGCTCAGGCAATGCCAATCAACATGACACTACTCATCTCAGGGAACTCTAGCAGCTTTCACCAGAAAGAGTTCTGGCCACTTACACACTCCTTTTTAGATGCGAGCAATAAAAATGGTGATAAAGCATGCTGAAAAAAGAGATTGAAAACCTAGATGAATCACCTTTTCCTGACTCTGCAGCTCCAATCTCCCAAAACTTTTGAAACAAGAAGGTCTGGGGGCAGTGCTCTTCATTATCTTCTCCTTCAAATGCACTACTTTTTTTTCCTTGTGTTTGCGTTGCTGTGAGATGGCAAGGCCCCTTTTTGCAGAGATAGAAATCATATGGCAAAAAATGGAAAGAATCAAGGTTACCAGCTCACAATTTTGGTCTCACCAATACCTTGCCTTTCCCAGCTCTTCCCAGTAGGGGTTACCAGCTCAATCTGGCAGCACCAGCCAGGCCAGGACGCACTGGACAAAGCCACCACACCAAAGAGGGGGAACTGGGTGCACAGTAACAGGACTGATAAAGACTGGGTTGCGTTGCATCTGCCACTGCCTTAATACAGGCTCTTAGACAAGTCACAGCATAGTCTATTTTAAACTAATTCTGCCTCCATGCATCTTTGAAAGAGGGATTATGAGGGTTGATGTTTGCAGAGTATTTCAGTGATGGACACCACTACGTGCTATGTTACTTTCCCCTTAGTGACTATTAACTAATCACTTCATATTGCTGTAACACAAAGTGCCTGTATTTCCTTTGTTTCAAATAGAAAAAATATGTATCTTGACTGATTATTTTATAAGAGCTAATGGAAGCAATGATATGGATTTTTCCAGGAATTGTTCTGCATTGTATATGATATGCCTAAACTGTACTATTTGGATGTTTAGATACCAACCCCAGATTCATCTACAGGCATATCCAGACCAAGATATTCACTTGCTTGCTGTCCAAGTTGGAAAGTAGACCAGTTCTAACTGGAAATGACCAAATGTGAATTGACTTGATAAAGTAACTTGAGTACAATAAATCACACAAGCCTCTGATGTAGGGTGCAAAGTAGGTGGTACCAACAGGAAGACTATGATTTAAGATAGCAAGAAATACCAGGAACTAGAAGTAGATGATTTATCTAGCTAACCATTAACATAGTACAGAAGTGACAAAAACGGTTTGAATTAGGTAAAGATTCTGATGGTCCCTTTTCCAAATCAGGTGAATATACATTAAAAAAGCTTTAACTCTATTTGAGTAGGAAGGGATCACTGGTTCAGGCAATGAGTTCTATTTCCAGCTTTCATATCAGGCTACTGCATAAGTCATTAGTTTCTGGGCACCTCTCAAAAAGAAATCTCCTACTTATTTCAGTTGCAAGCTTGAGCATTAAAATGGCTATATTTCAGACAATAATGGAAAAGAAAAAGACTAGCATTAGTGGCCTACTCTTTATCTCCACAGTACCTCAGAAAAGGAAGCACACACCACACGACAGCCAGGAGAACACTTGACCAGCTCCCAGGTGTTTAAATTAACTGGGCCAGCGGCTCTCCGAGGGATGAGGTGCTGGAAGCAATAACAAGGCTGGCAGAGCCACAGCCCTGCCAGTCATGGCCCTGTGCCACAGTACCTGAGCAAGGTGAGCAGGGCAGGCCCACAGGTGGCAGCCAGCTTCAACCAAGTGCCCACAGTTGTGAGGTCATGCTGAGAAGTCACACCAGGACCAGCTCTGGTGAGGATAAACAGGGGCAGACAGCGTCCAGTGACTGCTAGGCAAGTCCAGGGCTGAAACACAAGCCCAAGCCCATAAACCAGTCTGCAGGTGCCACCTCACTAGGATCCATAGCCACGCAGAGCTGTGATGGAGCTGCAGTCAAGCAGCTCTACAGAGCAGCTCAAACAAGGAGAGAAAGCCCAGAGCTGAGCTTAAATGGAGCTCCTGGACCTGTGGGTGGGGGTGTGTGCGTGGGGGGTCCCAGGTGAGGCCAGTTGGCACAATTAAGGCCTGCTGGAGGCCTCGGGCCCCGAGACAACCAACATCTGACATTTTTGCTGGGGGGAATGTAGAAATCAGAGCTCAATGAAACATAAGATTAGTCATTTTGTGTGGGAAAAAAAGTATGTTTTGTTTTTTACCCCTAAAATTTAGAATATTCAGAATTTAGAATAACTATCAACTTCACCATTGGCTAAGGAACAGAAAAAAAACTCATGTTCATAAAAAAGAACTGGCAGTCAGGATGTAAGCACTCTTTAACCTGTTTACTCTGAAATTAAATATAAATCACGTTTTTGGAACAGTATTTTTAAAACAGCCCTTTGTTGAAGTGGAAAAGGAAAAAAAATCCTGGCTTCTTTATACTGGCTCTGTGATAAAAGGTATGCTCTGGTCACTGGCCTCTGAACCGGATGCACGGCTTCCTGCACAGCTCCTGCCAAACCGTGAATTCTCCCAGATGTGACAATCACATGAGTAAAATTTGTTAGCAAGATCATTACACCAGCTATTTGTAGAAAAATCCCCTTGCTCTAGCTAGTTGACAAATAACTTGATTGGCAAAGTGGGAAGATTTATTAGAACTACAACCTGGTATTTCAACTGTAATACAATCTGGTTTACTCTGGTTCCTCAACCTGGTTCCTGAAGATTCTGGTCCAGAATAAAAGAAAAATGTCAAGGGGAGGGATGACATATCCTAAACAAACCAAATAGGAATAAAGATAATAAGGCCTCAATGTAAAAACATTAACATACACAAGTGCTTGAGTGAAAAGATCTGTACCACCCAGGAACAAATGCTGTGTTTTCCAACACACAAAAGAATGCAAGTAACATTTTCCGTCTTGGCTGCTCACAGTGAGATATTCAGTCAATATTCAAAGTGACCCAGTTTCCAAAATATCTCAGAGGAGACGCATGTTCATGGAAATCACTAAAAAACAGGTCACTTCAAATTACGATGCCTAACTACAGTGGGAACCTATCTTCACATGTCAGCCTCTGGATTTAGATGTGCAAGTTTACAGCACAGGTGGGAGGTAATCTCGCCTTTTTTAACGTTGCGGAGTACACGAAAAAAACCAGTACAGTCAACCTAAGCTTCTGCCCAGCTAAATACCATACATATTAGTAAGACCTCTCTCTCTCACAAGGTTTGGAAACAGTTTACAAGCATACATGAAAACTGAGGTATAAATGGTATGATTTAACCATTTTTAGACATTCTGAAAGTACCAAAACTGGACATACAGCTTAGGAGCTTCAGCTGCTAATCATGTGCTCTACCCAAGAGATAACTGACACTCTCGGTCATCTCGTCAGCCTGCTCCATCTTCTGACTTCCTCCATGTGGGTGACCATTGGCATTTTGGGGCTGATAAGGTAATACTGTACCCTTACCCACTCAGTAAGACTCGATGGTTCCATTTTTCAGTTATAGGTATCAATTAGACTTCAAATCCAGGGCAGATATCATTGTCCATGGGACAGCCGCTGCTGTTTGATCTTAAGGGATCAGATGTGGGCCAGAAGAAAGTGTCAACTTTCGGTATGGCGAGCAATACCGTGGGATGTGTACTGCGAAGAACTGAGTCAAAAGTCCCAGCTCTGACTCCGCTGAGGACTCACTGTGTGAGTTGAGGCAAGGCTACTCTATCATTCTTTTTGTTCTCGGTAGACTGACTGATTCTCCCGTTGAAATCCAAGGGAGTCTGAAAGCATTTAACTGCCTCACAAAGATATGTCATGCGATCTAACATTCTGAGCACAGAACTGGGAGCCAGGAGCTTTTAATGGTGCCTGTAGGGATTGGAGCCAAATCACTTAACCTCTTTGCTTCTCAGCTTCTCATCCATAAAAAGAAAACTATGCTTGTGTTGCTGGCTGGGGTTTTATGAGAGTTAATTCATAGACCTGTATGGAAAATGATTCCTCCTCTGCTGCAGAAATGTAAACTTTTTATTTTAAAAACCAAAAAATGAATAATGTCACCAGAAACTAAGAGTTTGTAAACAGAAGCTTAAAATTTTGGCTGAATTGTTCTTGAGGGAAATACATTTCTCCTGCAAAAGCAGAACTCCATTGTGAAAAAATGGCTTTTTTTGGAAATTCAATTTTCCACTGCAAAACAGTTTTGACAAAATATTTTTGATCAGCCCTAACATAAGTGAGCCATTTTGCACTTCGAAAGCGCTGCGCTTGCAAAATACTTAGCAATCCTCCCATTGACAGCACACCCAGTGCCAAATAGTTGTATTCCCCTTAGCACAGTGAAATCATCAAGTACTTGCGGCTGATTTGCATCGTTTTTAATTTGTTTGAACAAGCTGGGCCAGATCCTCAGCTGGAGTCAATTAGCAATAAAGCCAAGGGCATAACGCTGCCTTGCACCATGGAAAGCCCTGGCTCCTCGGCTCCGCGCGGCGGCAGCGCCGCTAGAGGGCGGCGGCGGCCGGGGGCTGCCCGCGTCCTGCCCGCGTCCCGGGGGCCGTTGTGGCGCTGCCCCGCTCCGGCNCAAAACTGTGCTTGTGTTTGTGAGCCAAGGCCGGAGCGCCGGCGGGGCTGGGAGCGCGTCTCCTCAAGCGCACCTCGGTGCTCTCCCGCGTGTTGTAAAGAGCAGGGCACGAAGACTCAGGGACTGCGAGCAGCCTAACGCATCTCCTTCCACCTCAGTGAGCTCAGCTGATGAAACTGCAGTTGCTTTGGTCACTGCTCATCTCACAGAACGTATTGCTACATGTTTAGGGCCACCTTGCCAAGCTTTAGCTCATGACTGTATGTTACGCACGCTTGTTCCCACTGAAGTTAGTAGGAGAGTATTAGCCTAGCGTGAACACAAATGGGATGACTGATGTAATGAGCTGCTGATGTGAGTAAGGCTGTCATGATCCAGCCTCTAATTATAAGATGCCTGGCTACTTGGGAAGAAAAGAAACAAGGTTTGGCAGGTCAGGAGAGAATGGCTGTTTAGTGTCATTGCAGTTTGGGGAGGTTCTTCTAATACTAAAAAAGATGACAAAGATTTTAGCAGTCTTCCAGAAGTACAGACTCTGAGTCTTAGCTGATAGTAACAAGAGAAACAAAACCAGACAAACAAAAAACAAAACCAAAGCTATCTGATGCTAAATGCAGTCCCCACCCAGGTAAGATACAGTTTCTTGATGAAGGACTTCCACCTGAAGGCTAGAAAGCAGCAAATAAATACATTTTCCCCCCAGAAACATTTTTCTACTGCCTTTATTCCAGTTCTGCCTCATCGTATAGGCTTCATATTTAAATTTTGCAAGGTAGATCTTAGTTTTTCGTATAGATTCTCAAATTCTTGTGATGATCTGTTTGGCTGGGCCTGTGACCACTGAAGCCAAATGCAGCGTGGTTGGGTGTTACAAACTTGCTTTGCGGCTGAAAGGCAAACTGGAGCCTGTGATCTGCGCCTCTGGCAAGCCGAGCCTGAGGAGAAACCAGCAGCCCAAGCACGAGGGCCGCAGGCTTTACCTGACGGCACTTCACTTTCAGGGCCACAGCCTCCCGGGCGCTGGGCTCCTGCCTCTGTGGTGAGCCACGTTTTTTCCTCCTGCTGCTCCACCACGTTCAGTTTTCAAACAGCATTGATTTGCTTCACTGAAAGTAGCACAGCGAGAGCTCCGTGAGGGCTTCCGCTCTGCCAGGGCCTGGGTGTTTTCTCACAGTCTCCATCGGGACTCTGCAGGCAGCTGTAAGAGCTGGGTGACTCTCCTCGCTTTGCCTTGCAAACAGCATGTTGCTCAGGTTGTTCAATGTCACGCTTCCAAGCCCAAACAGCAACAACAGTCATTCCCCACCCCTCAAGGAGCGGGTAGTGTCAAGCTTGGAGATCCTTGAGCAGACGTGACTGTAGGCATGCAAAACATACTTGATATGAAATAGGGGGAGCGCCGTTCCGCCAGGCCGGCAGGACACCAGTGGCAAGCCCAGCAGCAAGAAGACAACAGGGATGTGGATGTGGTGCACAACAACGCAGCGTGTACGCGGCCGTGGCTGGCTGTCACTCTTCCTCGCCACTTCAGGAGCCTGGCACAAGGCAACTACCACTGGGGCTCATTTGAATAATTCCCACATACATTCCAGATGTTGACCACATGGCCTGCCTTTGTAAGGTTTAAAAATAAGAGGTGGGGGAGGAAAAAGGGTGAAGTGTGTTTTTTTTCTTCCGTGTCCATATTTATTGTCTACACAGATGTTTGTAGTTGTACAGAATAAATAAGCATAAATCAGCCTTTTTTTTTTTTTTTTAAGTGCACTATATGATTCACATTTATGGAACCTGCACAAAACTCGGTGGAGCTGACAGAGCTAAGCCGCAGCCTGTTGACATATAATAAAGGGCTATGTACTCTTTTTAGGGACAAGAAAATCTTAAAATAACCGCATTGATCAAAACCACAAACACGGCCACTGCTGCTCTGCTCACTCCCTTTTCACACAGTGAACCTGACCCTGTCTGTCTGTCCACACTCTGCATCCATCCTGCCTTGGGCCAGACTGTGCATTGCCTCAGGCGATGGGGCAGCAGGGGCAGCCCTGCAGGGAGAGGGGAGGCAGATGTGCGAGGGCTGGACCCGCTACCTACGTGCACAGCTCCCGCACGGCAGCCAGGCCCAGCCCAGACACGGTGCCGCAGCCCTGCGCAGCGAATGCGTGAGATGCGGTGGGCTTGGGGAGGTGAGCTCCTGCTCCCCCCAGGAGCTGGGACAGGTCGTCAGTGCTGCTGCCAAAGGCGGGCTGTTAACAGAGCTCAGCTCAAATACAAGAGAGATTCTTTTCCCCTACGTACTCCCTGCATTCTGAGTTCTCTTTTTTCCTCCCTAATTTGACCTTTTGTAAGTCAAACATGCAAGCCAGTATCAAAAGTTTAAGACTGTAGAGCGGAAATCATTTTCTTCAAGACTGCAGTACTGCATCTTAACCTGGAGAGGGTGGAATGGAATATGACAATATCACTGCACGTCACCTCCCAAGAAGTACTGTAGCTTCAACATCTATCGTACAGGAACCCCCAAATGGTCTCTTTAATAACGCACAAATACTACTTGTATTTTTGTCACTCTTTCACATACCAGCACAATCACAAAAATGTTTTGACCTCGGGAGAATTAGCTTTCAGGGGAAGTCCTTTTTTCCTAGCAGTGACTGAGGCAGTGGCAACTGATAAAAGTAGGGGCAGGGACCAACATAAGCACAACACTGGAGTCATTATCTGGCTTAGTCTTCAAGTTGCCAGTGTAACTTTTATGCTGAGATGTAGCTGCTGAGTGCAGGAAATGGATTAGGTAACTGTGCCGTGAAGGTGGAAAAGGGTGGAGGCAAGCGCTGCCAGCTGCACCATCTCACCCCCTACACCATGGGCAGGTGAGCGCCGCGGTGTTAACCACAGTGGTAATTTTTTATGGCCACATTCATTCTTTTAGGGGTATATGAGGCTCCAACATTAACAGCTAGTGCCCAACACTATCAGCAAGAACACAATATTTTGACTAAAAAAAAAATCTCTGTTTTGTTACAAGTACAACATGTTCTTGATCGGTTAGAGAGGACCTATTTTAAGCTCTCATCCCATTCTTCTCTGATTCTTAGTTCATCTGCTTTGGAAGCAGAATAGGTTAAGGCGATGCTACTGAGATTTGGATTGCTCATCCTAAGCAGCCTTAGAAAAACTAATGCTTGGGCTGCTAAGGCAGTCCTTCTCAATCTTGCTGAGTCCAGTAAATAAGCTACACTATTAGTCATTGTAACTGTGAGAGTCCTTTTCTATATAACGACTTCAACCACAACTTCTCTAAAGACATTTTAATAGGAGGAAACTACAAAACACAACCAAGACCGCAACTTCAGTCAGAACATTAGGAAATAAAGGTCATAACACCAGTGATTTTTAAAATATGTGAATCATAGACCCAAGGTCTTTCCATGAATCATAACAGAAATGTGAAGAGTGGTATGGTGTATTTCACAAAAAGAAAAAAGAAAAAAAAAGACATGCATGCTGGTAATTACTGCTGTTTTATATGATAAACAAGATGTCTCAAGTCTGAACTAACACTAAGGCAAAAGGGGTCAGAAAGAACTCCCCATGGTGCTCAGCGTGGTATATTCAGCTAGGAGCAGTATGACTAATGGAGGGGATGGGACACAGACCTTTCTCTAGAACATTAGATATTCTCTCCCATTTCTAACACAGACCACTCTATGATTCTATGATGATTCTATGATGATCCTATGATTTGTCACAAAATACAACCAGGAAAGATGCAATTAGGTCTGGAAAACACCACATTATCAACATAAGACTAGATACACTGGAATTAAACACTTCAGATAAATGGATGGAGCTAAACATAGTTCTTCATTCACTCATTGAGGGATTATGATATAAATAACACTCAGCAATATATAAATTAACCTATTGCAAGCTCCTCAGCCTGGGTTGGAAGTGTGTCTGACAAGAGCTGGAAAAAAAAGAGTCAAATACCTCATGCAGAAAGTTTCTGGTATTCTCATTTCTCAAAAGACTTCTCTGGTAAAGGCTGACTGAGTTGTACCACTTATATTCAATGTTCACACTTTGGGATTTGCATTCACCTTGTTCAATACAACAGCAATTATGACTCAGAATGGGTAGATCAATCTTCATCACTTTGGGTGTATAGTACCTTTAGGCACAGCCTCAAACAAGGGGTTCAGTGTTAATCTCACTGTCTTGAAGATAATCCCCAGGGCATTCGTGATTCAGAGACACACCTCTGAGTCACTATTCTTTCATTACTTCCTCTTGCTCCTTTGGGGTAGAAACTTAATGCTGGTTTACACCAGCAGCAAATTACAACATCCTCCTGTAACGCTGACCTTGCCATCTTGGCTAGTGACTCTAAAATTAGAGCCAACATTCATTCTTCAGTCTACCTACTGGAATAAGGAAGTCAGTTGATGAGTGAATCCTGTTTACTCCATCACACCCAGATCTGAAGCTGTAGGGTAAATTTTCTGAGTAGCCCAATTCATTGCAATGGAATTGTCTGTTGAGTGATGCAATACTGAGTCTTAGGCAGGATGGCAAAACATAGTTTATAGTTTGTGATCATAGAATGAGATTACATGAAGAACACTTTAGTGTTGCAGGACAGAATGAACACCTATCATAAAAAAGTCCTAGGAAAAACTAGAAAAAGAAAACCATTGGGCTCCTTGGTTTGCAACTCACAGTTCTTCTCATTGGCTATGAGAAGAACTATCAATAATTGCATCAACTGAAATTAAGATTCTTGCTTTCATTCTCACCTGAAACAGCTGAAATCCTGAGTAGCTCAAAGTGACATGAATCTTTAATATGTCTGAGATCAGATCTCCATCACATACCAGTCTCTTGCGACCCAGGGTTGAGTTTTATTTCGCCAGGACTGAGAGGGAAAAGATATCTTTCTGTGTCATGGAGTATCACCACTCTAGCAGATGCCACTGAATCTATTTCCTTCAAAGTAATGAAGTGAGATTGTTTATGTGAATGTTTTCAAAGAGCTGAACCTGCAAAGTCCTGCTCACAGTTCAGGAAATAGCAGAATATAAATCTGTCCAAATCAGCCAAGCTCATACAAAATTCAACATTAGAACGCAGTGACACCAGCAACATCTTGTTCTTTTGGTGTAATGACTGTTGATGGTAGGATTTAGGAGGATTATGTCGATTTAGGAAAAAGAGAGGAATATTAATACACAAAATTGTTAAACGTCAAATCAAATCCTTTAATAACGTGTGTGTCTGGTTGAGGATGGGAGTGCTTTCAAAACTAGCTACAAATATTCAAGAAATTCATTTGGCAAGTTCAAACAAATAGCCCAAATCAATTATGCACGCAGTATTCTTAAGGGGGCACATTTTCAGCATAGTATGTGGAGAATTAAGCCCTTTGCTCCCATTATTGTTAATGGGATTGGCACACCCAATTCCTCATTCACATGGTTGTAAGTTTAAAACCAACAAATACAACTATCACTCTGAAATAATAGAACATTTTAAAAATTTTCTACTCTTTCCTGCATAGCATAACTAAGTCACTTTTGTGTTTTTGAAGAAATCTCAATGCATACACTTTGGGTTCCCTCGCCCTACACATACTCAAAGCTGAAACGGGGATGGAAGAATATAGAAACTATTCTTGACAGTTATATGGAGAGCTTCAGAGAGAAATCTAGGCTAGAAAATAAGAACTGTGTTTTGTGGGAATTGTTAAATATTCGCACCTACTCTTAAACATTGCTTGCAGAACAAAAATAAGTCCTTCGGAATTTCCATGTGCAAAAATCAGAGAAGAAAATGAAAAGCTAACAATTCCAGAGTAACAATTAGTGTAAAGCTGCTGGATAAGCTTTAAATCTCTGAATCAGAGGGATTAGAAGCCAGTTATCTCATGTTCCAAGCAACTGTCCCAGCTACCAACTTATTATTTTGAAGTGGGTGGAAGGAACGGTTTCTTTCACTCTGTGTTTCTCTGATTTTGATTGGAAATTCCTTCCTAAATATCAGAATGTTGAATTAAAATTAAGTTTTTCCACTTCAGGAATCTGTTTTGAAAAACTGGAATTTCTCTACGGAAAAATAATAATTAAGACAGCTGCAGTTAGTGCTAGTCGTTGCTTTTTTCAAAGCACCCGTGTCACACACTGAGTCATGAACCCTTGAGATCTTTCCGCTGACTGTAGATCACTCTGTGGTGTGCCCTTTTCTACCAGCTGAAACTGCACAATTCAAACTGACATCCTTAGGTGTATCTAGCTATCCTAAACATCTCAGCAATACATGGACAAAATTAAGAGTGGAGTCCAGAAATTTGATTCCATTTCTTAAATAAGTAGATTTGTAATGCTCCCATCTGCCCAACTGTGATTACTTGGATAAAAATAGGTTAAATTCTCATGACCAAAATTTGATGACTTTCTGCAACAAGTTTCTGCAACAAGTCATACAGTACTTTCTACTTTGCAATACTGCCTGTTGATGTGCTGGACAGCTGCAGTTCTTTGCACTAATACCCATATATTTCTCCAGACTTTTCACTGTAGGTGTACTATTGCTTGAAGGATAAAAAAGCATTGTCCATTAGTATCTAGATGTTGGAGCCAGCTTCATAGTTAAGTGCACTACAGAAAAAGGACTCTAGAAGAGCTCCATGAACTTGGCAAAAGAGCCCTTCAAATTCCACCAACAAAGTTTTGTTCCTGGTATTCTGGCTAGCTGTTCTGCGCTGAGTTCCATGGATATAGCTTACAGCTTAATTCAGCCGCCTGTGTAGTGCAGTGGACAGGGTACTAAGAGAATGTTAGAGAAAGTAAGCACTATTTCTGGCTTTATCGTTTACTTTGTGCCGCTATGTTCCTTACCCCCTCCTTCCCCTTCCTTATGTGAGGTCTTTAGCAAAGATTCTCAAATTTTATGTTACACAGCAGCTAAGATGCCTTGTAGCCAGGTGAGTGACCCTCCTCCAGATTATCACCAGCATTAACCAACTGAGGACTAGGCCTCTATAAGCAATGTTTTATATAGATAGGAGTTACTGAAACTGCAATGACTGCCTTTCTGAAGGCACTAACTATTATTTTGAGGACATCTTCTGAAGCTCATAATGATGGAAAGGAAGGCTAGGGAAGAGAAGGGGCCAAACTGTCTTGGATATAGATCCAGAAATTGCTTAAATTCCATGAATCCTTGTAGTTCAGTTTTGACTCAGATTGTTCAAGAACAGAGTATAAAACTAAGGACTGGTTCCACAGCTGGTGTAAATTGGCACAGATTCATTTACTTCAATCTGAGATGTGCCTCCTTAAAGGTCAAAATACCTGGAGAGTGTAAATAATTAGGTCTGTGGGTCAATAAAACCTGCCAACTTGAATTAGCTGTTGGGCCACTTGAGTTTAAGCCAAACATTGACTATTCATTGGAGAATGCTCTTCACAGTTGCTGTGACATCAGTGCTATTGCAGGTAAATATTTTCCTATCTGATGGTCACTCTTTACACTTTCCCAAGGAGCAAATGTTAATTTTTTTTCCGTGAAGTTTCTTCTTCACTTACAAGGTTTTACATTGAATTTACACCAGTGAAAGCCAGGAGGAGGAGTGATGGAAGGCTCTTTATCGAGCTCTGCAAGGAGCGATTGTAAAACTCATTAGCAATTCAGTGC
The DNA here is from genome assembly GCA_013399475.1 of Chauna torquata. Taxonomy (NCBI): domain Eukaryota; kingdom Metazoa; phylum Chordata; class Aves; order Anseriformes; family Anhimidae; genus Chauna; species Chauna torquata. Next base: position 107,417 of record VXAL01009645.1, on the reverse strand, counting down.
AGACAACATAATATGCTCCAGGAAATAAAGTCTACTACGTGATCAGTCAACTTTTTTACTTAATCAGAATTTTCCTTAAGATATTAAACTTGCATTTCATTTGCCCACTGGAACATTCTTTATAAGCAATTTCTATAGCCATTGTCTTACAGAACATGGTATGAATAAAGACAATGTGTAATAAAGTGGATTACACCTTAATCATTGTGAGGTATACATATTCCAAGCAGCATATGAAAGTCATTTACATAAGGCCCTAGAAATAAAGATGCTATCTGTAATCTGGGATTTTAAGGATGGATTTTTAAAAGGGAAAAGAAAACGTGGGTACAATATATATATCTTTATAAAATACATACTTACAGTAAACACATTGCTATTTACTGTAGATGTCTACTTTGCCTAACATTAACTATTCACTGGAAATCCTATTTGTGGTCAGAAAGGCATTGCTGCATTTTCCACATGTAAATAGCCACTTGTCTCTGAAGTGGCCTAAAATCTGTGCCGAATATAATGCAGCAAGTACATCCCAGTGGGTACCATTGGTCCATATGAAGTCTTGCAATTCAAGATACTCGATTCAGTATCCCAACTCAGTTTTAACAGTGCAGGTGTAGCCCATGCTTTGAATCCCATTACAGACTATCACCCTGAAGAAGCCTATTTCATGTGCAACCTACTGCTGTACCAGCACTGATTCTGGTGTCTGGAGAACACCCATCAATTATACTGATGTTATTGGATTAACTTTTGTTTTCTAAACGTGTCCCAGCAACCATCCTTTATTGGCCTAACCCTACAGTATTAAACAGCATTACTTTTAATCTCCATAGACTCTCATTACTCTTTTCATCGGACTTTTCATCCGACTTTTCATTAAGACTTTTCTAGACTACCAGAACTCTCTCTGGCAGAAAAAATAAACAGCAAATAGCATTATCAGATGAATTGTCTGAGGCTTGGCTAATTCTGGTCAAGCAGCACACACATTATTTTTATACTGCAGTTAATTTTTCTTCATATAACTGTAGCATCATTTCATTCTGTCCAGAGCCCTAAGAAGCCTTTTTGCCTTCTGATGGTAATTTATATCTATTACAGCATTATGAAGCATTTGAGGAAATGATGCAGCTGACTCAGAATTATAATTTCTTTTAGAAAAAAAATAAACTCTTACAACAGTTTATAAATATTTATTGACCTCTGTTTGCCTCCTTGTCCTAAGAAACATGTCGAAATGTAATAACCACAGCAGTGAGAAATATTTTTAATAGATAAGATATAAGATATCTTTAAATATAAAAACTGACAATGACTATTCTAATGTCTTCACGTAAATCCCAAAGCCAAGCCTCTAGGTATAAACACTAAGTATTAAGAGGGCTGGCAACACTGCTGATAGAAAGTATGTGGTGAAGAGAGGGCCTATTTTATAAAAATGTGACAGGCATATAAATGAAATATGCTGAACACTGTCACAGTTAAAAGTATATTTGAAGGAAATTTTTAAAGGGTGGGGGCTAAACTCTGGCTACTGAAAATTTAAATTTAACTAATAGTGCTACTTGAGATTATGTCAGCTGAGGGATGTGTCCACTGTCTAAAAATAGGAAGAGAAGGACTGGAACAGCTGTCACAGGGAATTCTGCTTTCTAGAAATGCTCTATTATGACAGTCACCACAAAGATAAGATTCCTTACCAGAGAATAAAAGTGTTTGGGATGTCTGTGAGAGAAAATGTCAAAGAACAAGCGATAGTCAAGATTATGGTTTCAAAAATCGTACTGAGTAAAGCTCAGATGTACACCTTTCAGAGCTAGTATAACTTCATGTTTTTGGTATTGATTTTTGGTATTGAAACCTGCTTGGAAAAAGGCTATGAAGGTGGAGTAGAGTGGGATTGGGGCAAGATTTCTGAAGATGCCACAGAATTGTGACAGCCGTGAAAGCGGAGGTGCATTTCAGGCCTGAGAAGGAGTCACTGGGACCTACACTGGCATTACCAGACTTGGAAAGGGAGCTATTTGTATTATCGCTTCAGGTCATGTTGTCATAAATGGCCTAGTATTTGTCATGAATCATTCTGAACACAAAAAATACAGGATCCACAAGGAACAGCAGGTAAGAACTAACAAGGGAATCTTTTTTATTAACTGGATTTCTAAGGCATGCTTTAATATAGGTAGATTAGTGATATACTGATTTCTAGTTTCTAATGACTTGATTCAAGCCTTTGTCATGGTTACCTCTGCTGTCTTACTGCTTCTGAAGTTTTCTGACTTTTGAACAAATGACTGCAGCACACACTTGACTTTAAGAAGATGACTCTCCTCTTAAAGGCAATAAGATTATTTACATCCTTGAAGTTACTCGGGTACTGAAGCTCCAGACCCTCTCCACGTGACGGGAAGGTTAGGCTACTCTTTGTTTTCTTGGGCGCCAAGCACAAGGCTCCTGGTCTGGTTCTCCTGTTGCTACCAGTGCCAGCACACCACCACGTACATCAGCAACAGAAACAACAGGTCCACGCCAGCCACTCACACTCCAAAGGAAATCTCTTCCTTGGCAGCACGTGACAAAAAAGTCACACCATGTGCCACTATTATCACATGACTGGCCAGCCTGCTCTCCAGGGTAAAATAGGTCAAGACTGAGATGCCCTGGCAGAGCCCTGCGGAGAAGTTTGCATAACGCCTACCCCGCTACATCTGACTCCAGCCAGCATGATTAATTGCTCACTTTCATGAGCAGTAAATTCACCCATAAAAATTAATTAAAAAGAAATCTGTAATTTTTAAAATAAGGCATAAAATACAAATACCCATTAAAGGAGTGACATAAACACCCACTCAGAGCTTTACTGGGGAGTCAAGGAGGAGGGTCTCTTTGTTGTTGTTGCTCTGTAGGAAGTTTTAAAATACTATTAAAAATAAGCATCAAGAAGTATTGTTTTGAAGGGGTACATTATGCACCCTCTGAAAGAGGTCTCTGTCAGCTCAGTACCCAAAATTGAACATGCTACAAGGGGGACTAAACAGTAGGCACAACATAACTTCATGTCACTGGAGACCTCCCATATATTTGCCTAGAAGCTAATACACTGAGGTGACTAAGCCTTTTCCCTTCTGTGTTTTAAATAATAATTACATTCCTAGAAGAATTCAGCCCCAATTATTAAATGCTCCAGCCAGTCTCTCCAAAAGCAGAGCAGCAATTGCTAATCTGTAAATACTGCCGTATCCAGGAGAGGTGAACACTGCAAGAGTCACTCTGCATTGGCACTGGAACCTCTTCACACCGCTGCTGTGCTAATTTGGGCTTGCTGTCAGAGTGGTGTTAACGGAGCTCTGATGTAACAAGGATGAAGCCACCAATGTAGTTAGGGGACCTTTTTGGCCCACTTGCCTCTCTCCCCACCCCCCTGAAAAAATCACTGAACTTTGTATTGCTTGTTTGTACTGCTCAAGACATCTGCAAAATAAACATTTTCATAGATGATTTATATGCAGGGAAGTTAAAAACAAACTGATCGTTCTCATCCATCAAATAGTCCAAGCTTGTTCTTGTATCGGATTGCCTACTTAAAACATCTGAGATTGCTCTTTGTTACGCATGGATCTGCTTTTGTATGTGTCCACTTATAGAAGTTCTGGGGGGAAAAGCAGCGAGGGGGTTTTGCAAGATGTTAGTCCACTTAGCAGATGGAACTGCTGGGAAAAATCACCAACTATTTTTCTGGAAAAACAATGTTACATAAGCCCTTCTGTAACATTTTCTGTTTCATAAGTAACCTGGCAAGTTGAGTAATTCACATTCTGGGTATCATTCTAAAGAAATATTTCTAATAATCCCCTCTGTGTACAAAGCAGTATTGCCTCATCCTGATCTGGCATTTAATCTACTAGTTACTATTTTCAGAAAGGCTATTTCCAAATAAAAACAGCAATCTCGCACTTACATAGCGCCTTTCATCCTAGAAGATTCCAAAGAGCTTTGCAGAACTAAAACAAAACAGACATACTGGGCACAAGGGTGGCTTCATTCATCACTGAAGTGCAGCCAGCTCTGGGGTGAAACATGGTTGGTAGCAACCGCTCCAAGCAATGCTCTAGAGCAGGGAGTACAGAGTGTCTGATTCTCATCTTCCGTATTTTAACGCAGCTACATAGATTTCTGTGATGTTATTTGTCATTTACACACGATATCAAATATGCTAGGCTGCAGCTCACTAGGGAATGGAAGTAAAACTCAGCCACCTCCATTGCAATTCCCTGTTCCCCTGGCCCCCCAGGAAGCCAGAGGTATAGCTATCATCCCTGTAGAAGTCACACACAAAATAAAAATTCAGCCTGCATTCTCTTTTTCATGGAGCTTTGTCTGCCCAGACATCTGAAGGCCACTCTAGGCAGCACAGAATTCGGAAAGGTCTACTGAAGTCCAGAGACAATAAAGCAGCATTGCCTTGTCTTCTGTTGAATACGAAATCTTTGGGATCGTCCTTGAAACCACCATTCCTCAGCTCTGGCACAACCATTTAGAACCAGAAGGTAAGATCCATTTTCTCTCCTGCCCAGCATGTGCACGCACAGGCACGCACACACACACACACCAACTTGATATGGAAATATTTTGTGAACATTTTTTTCCAGGCTATTTTTCTGCTGCCTCCAAGTGTCACAGCATAACTCAGTCAGGCTGTACCAGGATCCAGAGCTGGCCATATTATAATCTCATTTAAAGATACGAAGCCATAATTAGTGAACTCTGAATAACCATTCTGTGTTTTGATGTCTAATACTTGTCTTGGCTAATGCAAACACAGGGGAAAGGGTATAATCTTATTTATATGTATCAATGAACTGCATATATGTCTTTACAAAATCCCTGCAGTACTTTTGCCTGCACAATTTAATCTGTGTCACCAAAACTGCACATTAACTGCTTATACTAAGTTGTGCCTTGATTAAAAAAAAAAAAGAAAGAAAGAAAGGAAAAAAAAAGCACGAATTTTGTTAACCCTCTTACCAGGCTAATACTTCATCAAAAATCCCCTGGGTTGTAATGGATTTTTCTTTTTATACATGCTTTATACAGCACCGTATTAAAGTGGCTTTTTATAAACACAGCACATGAGGGTAATAGCTGTAGCCTCAGTTAGTGGGTTTTTTTGTACCCTAAATCTCTACCAAGACTGTTATGTAAATGCTACTATTCTAAAAATAAAAACAAAACAAAACGATCAGGGAAATGTTACATTATCTCTCCACATACTAGGCTATTGATGGCAAACCAGGGCATGCTATTTGTAGGTCAAATAAAACTCCTTACAAAAAGAATCCATCTTTACCTGGTCAGAACTGCCTTACCACAGTTTATGGCCTGAGTTCAGGAAATCTTTCAAGTGTATCTTTAAATATATGGCTGTTATATCAACAGGTCTTAAACGTTATGCCCTTACAAAATTTCACTGACTTTAAATGGGATTTTGATACATGCATATGTGTTTTTTTTTGAACTGGATATCCATGCTCACACAGATACTGGACCTAATGATATACTGAAGACATATACAATTATGATTGTAATGAAATTCAGCATTCCCAGCTACCCATGCATTGCCAGCTCTCCTGATACATGCTATTTTGACAATGCTTGCAATACTGTCTGCACTGTACTGTATTTCCAACAAAGGAAGCAAAGAGAGATTAAGTATTTTTTCATAGATTTTAGGTCAGAAGAGAATTTTAAAAATCTCATTTACTGTAAAACACAGCCCAAATAACTGCATGCAGTGGAAAAGTCATTACCAGCAGTTTGTAGAAACTTCAAGGATGTTTTACCATTTCTGATGTTAAAACTTCCAGCATATCCTTCTAAAGAAGTTGCTCATGCACCCCTTTTATGGAAATTTGCTTGGGCAATGTTTTATCAGGTACTTATGGTAATTGGGAGGGGAGAAAAACTATAATTAATCTAGAACTATAAAATCAAGCATCATAAATTAGTTCACCTTGATCAGCTGCTGCACTCAATTACTCAAAATGATTACGTTTGCTCCAGGCAATCTTTGCTTTGGCCTTCAGGAACTGCAAAGGAGCAGCCAATGGCTCCTTTTCTCTCTTCTTTCTGGATGATTTTTCATTGATTAGAGGATCTCTTACAGGGTGAGGTGAGCTGGTCTGGACAAGGATGTTTTGCTCTGCTCTGAACCGGTACTGCTCTGTAGTACAATGACTGAAACCAGGGACTGTGCAACTGCAGAGATGCTTGTGCAGTCATGGGCACAGATTTCCCCAGATGGTGCTAATGGCAGGAGGAACCACAACAGTTCCTACCTCTGCAGTGGTAGACGTGGCTCTGGCACCAGGATGTGAGTCCACACTTGCTTCCTCAAGGTTATTTCCACTGTGAAAATGTTTGTTAGCACAAAAGCATTCTGCACACAAAAGCCAAGAGTTTCCAAACTGTCAGTGGAGCTTTCAGAGGTGTGCACCCATACTATTTTATTGTTTGTGGCTGAAGATTTATTGCTCACTATGATGATGGTTTTGCTTGGGTCACACATTAGATTTTATTGGCTTGAAGCAAAATTTTGTGTGGACACATAGGAATATGTATTGTAACATATAAGCAAAACTTTAGGATATAAATCATGTCCTAGTTGCTTTTGAAGAAACGAAGGGTATGATTTTATCCTTACTTATGATGTAATCTTTAACACTTCTAGACTTACACTTACTCAGAATGCTTGCAAATAAAGCCTACTGTAGTAGAAAGGTTCAGATGAGTTTTGGAGACTTTGTGAAGGATTCTGCTTTTTTGTTGTTGTTGTTGTTGGCATCTGTCACAGGCTACTTTATAATCTCCCTTCAGTGTACTGAAGTGGAGGTTTTCACATAAGAATGAAGATGTGACTCAAGATGTGAAGAATGAGATGTGGCTCAATGGTCAGAGCAGAGGATTGCTTCTATTCCTTGCTTTGTTAACAGAAGGACTCTAACAACAGCCCTTGATATCTTTGGTGAATTCTCTGGAAACATCTAGAAATACGTCAGCTGTACAATAGTAGCACGAGAAGTAATTTGAAAAGTACTTCAAAATCCTCACACAACTGCAGTGGCCAAACACAGAGACCACAAAACAAAGTTCTTTGGAGATATATAATTTCCCTACTATTCAGTTGTGTAGCTCTACCACTCAACAAACAAAAAACGCTGAGAACGCTGTATTTCATAGACCTCATTTAATTTTATCTGTTAGAGATAATTAGGATTTGTGTTCAAGCCGTCCGACCACAGACTAAAAATTCCATTTGACCGGGTGCGCTATAGCAATACAGTACTGGACCTGAACATTTCATAATGTCGGATGAAAAGTGAGTTGCCCAAGGAAGCTTGTAGCTGAGTTGAAAATTTAACTGAGCTCTCCCAAAAGGCTGGTGCACTCTTTTTGAAAGAGCAATAGGTACCTTCCCATTCAGTACTGAGCCTGATGGCATAGACCCATCTGTAGCGAGATCTGAGTGTCATCTCCTAAGTATTCAGGGAAGTGAAAGACCATAGCTGCTTCTTTTCTCAGTTTATGGGAAATAAAAAATCTTTTCATAGTGCTCATGGAACTTTCCACAAGCTGAGGTATTCTCTCTACACAGCTATTATTGTAGAAGAAAATACTTCAGGCATTTTCTTAAAAGTTTTAGCATTGCTCAGTCATTTTTCTTTTTTCCTTTTTTTTCCAATTCCTCTCTGTCATAAGAATAAAAAAAATCCATTCAAAATGGAACATTTTCTTTAATCCTATAAAGAAGGAGTATAATTGATTCAACTATAAAATTTATAGGCATGGAATCAATGCTTAGTATAGTCAAAACATGCCAGGTCACTTCTTCGTGGCTGGTTTAAAGCTGTTCCGTTAAGTATAACGTTAAATGAAAATGCTTTAGTCTAAACAAGAAAAGGTTAGATTGTATTTCATCTCCACAACTCTGCATGACTGTTAGTATCTGATTTCAGGGTTTCACACAGAAGACCCTCCATTGTTTGCTTTGTACCTTCTCTCTGCGGCAAAACTAACTTTTGACAGTTACAGTAAGTAGCAGCTATAATGTAGATATTAAATTAATTTGGAGCCGTATTACTCCTTAAATAGTTCAGACTATTCTGAGTATGAATGGAACTTAATCATGGCAATGATGGCAAATCTTTTCAGTCTCTTAATTTACCTGTTCTCAGATGTCTACTTTCACGGCTAATTGAAAAGATGCAAGTGTTATGCAGCCACAGTCACTCCTATAACTACTGCTCTGCTTTTCTGATTGTATTAAACATTTCTACTCACTTGAATTTTGCAATTAATCTACTAAACTTTTCAGCAGACATTTTTTCTAAGCAGCACAGCATTTACAACTATTCAGTTGGCATAAAACAATACAATAATATAAATCTAATTGTGGAACACCTAGCAGATATATTTATTACAGCCAGATCCAGTCAAACAGACCGGAGAACCTCAAATTGAGCAGCTTTCCACTTCCTTACTGCTTTGTTATTTCATCTTCAAGGTGTGCCTGGTATAGGTGTAATGCTTCTGAAACAAAGCTGTGAGGCCAGATTGTGACTACATGGTCTGTGCTCTGATGCAGCAGATATCTTTAGATTTCAGCTCCTGGGCCAAAGTTTGCTGTGGGCTGAACAGGTGTAATTCCTGTTGAACCAAGCAGGTATTCCAGAGTTTTAAATAAAAACAGCTTTTGGCCCATTATCCACATACATGCACTATACCCAGGAGCCCGGACATACAGAATTGACAAGTGACTGGGGGTTCCTCAAGGGTGTGAAGCTTTACTACACAGGGCTTAAATAAAGCAGCATTTCAGACAGCAGGGAGCACATGCCAGTTTCACTTGTCTGAATTTCGTCACTCAGAATAAAGGCCCTTAAAATCACTAGTCACTTTCCAAAAAACCCAACCCCCTGATATTATAAATTCAGTAGTGTCAAAGCCTAAATAAATACATATGTCAGCTGCCAGGATCCTGGATGTCAGTTTTCAAGGCATATATTGCCCTAGACTAGACTGTAAATAATTTTTAGTTTTATTCAGGACTTTAAAACCACATCACTAGTGGGCTGGACTTGTGGTTCTTCATTTGCATATTCTGTGTTTTGACTTAAATTGAGTTAAATGCAGAGGGAGAAGAAATAAGGGTCAAATTTCATTAACAAAATAAAGCAACTCGTGTGACATCAACGTCTAGTGATGGAAAAATATGCAAGTGAACTAAGCCCTTCACTGGTTATTTAACTAAAACAAGGTCTCCTTAATGACAAACACTCCCATCTTCAACTGCATCACAGACACTAATGGAAAATCTTGGCATCTCTCATTGTATGGGAATACGAGGCAGAACTGGTGAGGACTTTTTCCTGCCATCCCCTTGCCAACTGTACATTCCATCTGACTGAGAATTACTGATAATTTTTGGCAACTTCGTGGCTACAGAGGACTCTTCTGTACAACTATTTATTTATCCAGGACTTCAGGAATTTATTTTTAACAGAACTTTTAAAAATGCTGTAAACATAAAATACGCTGTGTTAACAAAAGGATTCCTACACCAAGCTTTCTTTTTTGTTTTTTTCCAAGCATGCTGTGGGGCTAAGTTGCTCAGTTGGTATAAGTTGGTGGAGCTGCTCTCACTTTCGTGGACGCCTGCCAAATTTTCAACAGTTGAGGATCTTTCCCAGTAAAGCAAAATACTTACAAAAATCTGAACAAAAGAGAGTATTTAGTTGTATGTATATTCTTTCCTTAGTGGTAGTACCAAGGAACCTTTAACAGCTGTGTCTCTGCAGCTACACAAGGGACCTAATTTGCCAAGGGAGCATACAAAGACCCAGACCCAGTCTCAGAGACCTGACGACCTACAGAGAGCAAACAGGCCGAGGATATTATTCCCATTTTACAGAAGAAAAGTGGAGACAGAAGAGCAGTTGATACCCAACTGTGACAGTGTCTCTAAGGATGTGGCTGCCTTCTGACCACATGGCTGCCTCGCACACAGCCTGGAGACCACCTGCGTGCAGCTGGTGCAGACGTGCCTCCTGAAGCCCGATAACCCTCCCACCATGGCTGGGGTCTGGTGTGACGGAGAGAGCGGCTTCGGCCCTCCGCGGGCTGCCCTGAGGCGGGCCGGCCTGGCCTGAGGCAGCGCTGGCAGGGCTTGCAGCTCTAGCAGCGCGGGGCAGCAGCAGAACCAGGCAGAGAAAATGAGGGGGGCAAGGGAAGGAGAAGGAGGAGAAATGCCCCGCGGATAGCCACAGGCAGGCAGCAAAGTGTCTGTGAGGAGGAGACGGCAGTGACAGGGAGCTGAGCTTGCTTGAAGTGGTTTCGAACTGCCTGTTTGTTAGCTGGCTTTTGTTTTCCACCAAACCAGACAGAACTGACTCCAGCGGAGCCCTCACCCGCCTCTATCAGGGCATGTGGACATACCCATTTGGATTGTGTAGCTTGTTGAAACCCTCTGACAGAGCGGAGGACTGAGCTCTGGCCTCCTGTGTCCCCATCCAGAATGCAGCCTACTATTCCCTAAATGTCCTGGAAAATCTCAGGACTAGATTAGAAACTATTCCTTTCACCACAAAAAATTCAATGACAACTTTTTGGTTTTCAGTGACAGAAAGCTGAAATGTTTTAGTTTTGAACGAAGTTCTTCCCCTCCGCTTTTGGGTACTGAAAACCAAAGAATTTTTACAAGCAAACCTGATTTTTTTCCTGTTTTTAGCAGAAAGTATGCTACCCAATCAGAGCCTCACAATATTTTCAGAATCTGAACCTGAACATTTTCAGACGTATTCCTGAAAGAAAAAAAAAGAGTAATTTCTGACAACACCAACCTTTCATTAAAAATCAAAGCAAAGGGAGCAATTCTCTGTGTTTCCTTCCTCTTTTTCCCCAGAACTGCAGGCAGTGAGAAGGTAGCGCGGGGCTGTCCCAGCAGCACCTCTCGAGGCACCGCTCTGGGAAGCAGCCGCCCGGGTGCCCTGGTTCTGGGCAGGGAGCAGCAATTGCTGCTGCCCTGCGTCTGCACCAAGCTGCCTTGCATGCAAGGGGTTCACCGGCCGCAGCCTCCTCGCCCCCGGCTCCTCCGCAGCCCCTTGTCTCCACAGGCTGGTGGGCGAGCACCTCCGGGTGCTGCTGCAGCAGACGGAGTCCACTCTGGGCAGGATAGCTGCTCCTTACTCCCTGCCTCTCTGAAGGCTTGGGCCGTGCTTTTACATGGGCAATTTGCACTCATTTAATGTTCACAGACTCCTGAACTATTTTTGCGGTGTTGTTATAAAGCTTGTGTGAAAGTTTGGACCATGATTTAGAGCAAATAAGTCAGGCGGTAAATAGGCTGTTAACGGTGCTCTGCCTCTCCTATGCTCCACTGCAATGAGGAACACTAAACTCCTAATTTAGGAATCTAACTTGTGTACCTGACTTAACTGAGGCTGGGCAATATAGCCGGCTCTGGTTTAAACCTCCTGTATTCGGTTTTCAAGTTAGTCAACATTACCTTTGCTTTGAGTTAAGAGTACATGCACAGACTATGACCAAAGCTGAGCACAATAAGTTACTGAACCATGGCCTCACAAGCACATGCCTTAGTGCTGAGTAGCATGGAGACTGGCTCACAAGTGGCTGTGTAGCTCTGAAGCAGGAAAAGCATTATTTAAAAAAAAAAAAAAGAAAATTTCTCCTTTAAAAGATTTAATTATTTTTAAATGTAAAATAAAATATCCAGAAAGTAACCCAAAGATATTAAATGTTCCCTTTGAGGGAAATTCTCTCTTTTTAAAATTATCCGTTTTTCTAATAAACTAGTAATTTATGTAATCCATATAAAACCACTAACACTCATTCTTCTATTTTTAAATAACATTGGAGAGTTTTCCCAAGGCTTATTTTATTTTTATGAGAAGGATTAAAAATCATGATGGGCCAGATTCTTCCACACTTCTATCTGCTGACGAGTAACGTACTCCTGCCATAATCCTAGGGACTAGCAGCTACGGATGCGTCATTGTGCCTAACTTACACCACTCCATTGGCTGCAGGGGAATAATACCAGGCTGACAGATTCACTGCTACAAATGCAACGCCATCTGATTTGGAGATTCCTGAACAAGCCATAAATCAAGCAATCTTTATGTTTCTAGACAAACATTTCAAGAAAAACAAGGATAAAGGATCTCTGTAAGGAGCTATTTGGTCTATCCAGTCTCTTATCCAGCTTAATATTTTTATTGCTTCACAACGAGCCTGCATATTGTGATTTGTCTAGACTGTCTAGATAGAAGGAAGCTTTATCCTTTCCGACCCAGAAGAGGATCATGGAAAGGAACTGCGGCTGAGTCACCATGCTTCCTGGGGCTCGCTCTTTTAGGGTTACTGTTGTGCTCCAACACATACCACACATGCAGAAAGCACAATCCATCCCGAAGTAAGTGCACATCCATGACTTAACAGTGCTTTAGTTTTGGATGCAGTTTAGATCATGTACTAAAGTGCAGCAAGACCGGGTGAAGGAACTGTACTAGTAACGAGACAGTATCTTAGATGGCATTGCAGACACAAACCAAGAGGGACACACTATCCTTGCACCACTCACATGAGCGTTGGATGAAGTCTGCCCAGATAAGAAAATCCTTCCTACCCTCTCATACCTCCCCTCTGCCCCTTATTTCTCACTTAAATAATTCAGATGTTTTAGCCCTTCCAGACAAAAACTGGACCTTTAAATTAAAATGTCATCTGTTAGTAAAGAAACTAAGCTATGTTTTTCATTCCTGAGAAAGGACTCACTTATGCTTATAACTATAAGTTGCTAGTGATTAAGCAACTGGTATATTTTCACACTCATTAAAAGAAACACGGTGTGTTCGCCTTTCTAAGAAAAGGCATCTTGTTTGTAATACTGTAATACATTGGGAACACCTTCTAATTGGCTTCTAGTGCCCCTTGCCAAAATTCAGACACAAGTTTGTTTATTTACACAAGGAAAAAAATAAAACATTGTATAATTAGTCGAGCAAAGGACTCCTAAATTCAGCAACTCAGAGGTATGCAAAACTGACAAACTTTTTAAGATTCCATTTTGGTTTATGAAATATCTCAATAGGTAGCCCAGACTGCATCATGGCTATTGTAGCAGTGTGCTGCTCAATGTGGTGTTTGTGTTGAGATGGAAAACTTTGACATGTTTGATTTTTATGCAAGTCAATTAACTTGTTTTTTAAAACTGTAAGGGCATGCTTTGCAAATAAGATTACTTACTATAAATTATGAGAACATAGGGCTCCATTCAGACAAAAATGTTACACACCCCTTACACATGCATAAGTCTGCAGAATATAGTTCTGCACCCTGACAACCTATTCAGCTAGGGGTAGGAGCTTATTTTGGTCTATTCCATGGGGGCCTTCCTAAAAAGATATGAACAAAAGGGGATAGAGACTTAATTAGAATGTCTCTCTACACCCCACCTTCCTTTGCACCACCCAGGCAATTCCTACAGGCCAAAACCTCTCCTTATGTGGTGAAGGAAGAATTTCTTTTTTCAGTTAAGTCAGCCCACAGCAGAATTAGCAATGGTATGTCCCCTTAACCACAGTACAGACAGACATTTGGCCATTCCCACCTGTGAGTTCTGCTCTCAACACTCACTCTTAAGCATGGTCTCTTGACTGACTGCAGTCATGTCCATCTGTTAACATAACATTCATTATGCTTGGCCCTGGCTCAGATGGGACCCTTAAACCAAGACAGCAGGGTGAAGCTGTCCCTGGAAGAAATGACACCGAAAAACAGAACCGACACGCTACTAGCACAAATGAAGATGCCAGGGGTACTGCAGTCGGCAAGAATCATTTTCATTTACTGCAATAGGAAGTAATAAGTCAAGACTTCTCGATTGCAGAACACAGACTCCTCGATGGGTGCATGAGAACTCAGGATGTCTATTTGGCATTCAAAACACAACATAAAGAACTGCAGATATGTACTTGGGGCCTGAAGGCAACCACAGTGCCAATACATACACAAAGCAAATCCAGAGACAAGTATGAGTCAGAGAAAGAAAAACTGCAGAATTTTGTCCAGGTCCTTTCCACTTTTACACATGCAGAGAACCTTTACCTAAGCAAATCATCCCATTGATTACATATGTGAGGAAGAATTACTCGCATGGAGAAAAGTTACTGGATCTGGTCCCCGCTCTATGCACGTTGGGATAAAAAGCCAATTCTTACTAAGTCCAAGATTCGTTCCTATTAGTTCTGAATATTAGGTTAAGGCACAGGAGACCACACAGCAGAGCATTTTGTCTTCCTTGCCAGTTTGTCTAGGTAATGAAGTCATTTTTATTTGAGTTTGATGTTAGATTGTTGGTTCTAATTTAAAGTCTACAGCACAGATAGTCCGTAGTGCAGATGACTCATTTCCTTGAAATGTCTTTTACCTATACAAAAAGGTTAAAAACAGAGAGAGAAGACTGAGAGTATTAAGGGACAAATGGCTTTCCTTGTCCCCTGGCTACATTCTGGGAGAAGCATTCCACAGACTGTTTGCTATTAGAGCTCATTTTCAGACTTGAGTGACAGCTTTTACCCTTCGAAATAGTTACACACATTCACAGGAACACTTGTATGCACATACATGGTTAGAAAATGACTTTCAGTCAAAAGACCTTCCAAAGTTAGATTCCCATTAATGTGTTCAGAATAACAGAAGATGCTAGTCTGATTAGAAATCAGCCATGTCATGAACCAAAACTGACCTGCCACGTACAGAAAGATACCTCCCATTCATCAGGAGAACCAGCGTGGCTACGTGCCTCTGAGCAGCCTTACAATGTCGGGTCAACTGTTGTTACTGGCAAGACACTGCTGTGGAAAGCCTGCAACAGAATCAGGGACTCATCACTACCAGTATGTGTTGCTATGGACACCATTGAAGAAAAGCAAAATCATTTGAGAAGGAAATAAAAGACTCTTTTCCACCAATAGTGACAGGCACTCTAATAGGTTAGTGATCCTGGTGGAATGCTAATCAACAGCACATAGAAAGACTTGGAAGTCATGCAACTTTTAATATGCCTAGTGAAGGAGTATAGAAGTAAATTCATGTAATACATGGCTATGCACACAGGGTTTATTCTAATCCTTAGTACTGAAAACACAGGCATCAAATGTTAATGCCACAGAAAAATCAGATAATATTTCTGTCTTACAAGTCTTTCCTCTCCAGGGTCTCAGCTACAAGCCATATTCACCTGAAGAACTCATCCGCACACTCCCACTGAACCAAATACTTAAATGGAGCTGGACTCCTTGCTTGCATAAAACTGTACAGTTTGCTCGACACCAGCAAAGCTATGCTGATTTACAGCAGCTATGGATCTGGCATCTGATTTGAGCTGTGAGACAATCTAATTTTTCCATTCCTCGCAGCTCTGGTGAATAATTTAAATAAACGCTTGGAGCTCACCAAAAATAATAATTTTCAAATTTTTTGGTGAACTGAAAAGTAAGAAATACTTGCTTAGAACTACACAAAATGCTCTGTTCAATCTTGAAGAGTTTAATTTTAATTGAGATGGGATTATTGGCTTACATAGGTTAAAAAGGAATGGATTTTTTTGTAATAGAATTGAATAAGGACTTTGAAAATAGTAAAAAAAAAATAAAATTTAAAAAATCAATGGGTATTACTCTGAAAACATCAGAACAAAATACTTGGATTTTTAAAAAATTGTTTAATGTTTTCCAAGCTGGAAAGCAGTCCCATTTTTCAACTGATGTGAATCTGTAAAATGTTACATTGCCACTAAGCTACCATTTTTGCCCCAGAAAAATTGCTAAAATATTTTTCTCAGCTGTACAAGTAGATAAATCCATTGACCTCAGGAACATGATTTGCACGAGCAGGGCCAGGAGCATTTACTGTTTTAACAGAACCTAAAGTACTCCGAGCAATTTACAGCAGAGATACAGAAACACGGACATTTTCTCAAAGTGACCTTCAATCTAATTTCATTTGCAGTACAATGAAATGAATTCAAAATACTAAGAAGAGGGACAAGGGTTACAGAATAAACTGCAGAATTGCTCAGTAAAGGATAGAAGGCAGCAAAATAATTTGAAATAAATATTTCATTCACACATTGCAAGTACCCTAGCAAAAATAATGCTCAAGTGTGTCTGAGGCAGGAGAAAATTTGGGGATGATTTGCAATAGGTCTCTTTAATACTTGCAGTAGAACTATTCAGGAATTCAAGAGCTTCAGATCTATTATTAAGTGCCATGGTATTTTTTTTTTTGCTTTTGAAGGAAATTAGGTTTATTGGATTGTGCTGCCTATGTGTCTGTATTCTCTCTGAGTTATGAATATTAAATTCCTGACAGTGATAAAGAAACAATAGCTACATTGGGAAGAGAGATCTAGTAGCTCCCACTACTAAGGTGAGCTGAAGCATAAGCTCAGCTGTAACTAAAAATCAGGGAACTAACACAGAGCCTTGCCCAGTGGCACATATGGACAGACAGTCCGAGATTCAGGACATGTCTCTCAGAGCGCAGCTCAGCTCATTCGAAGTTGATGTCACCTGGCTTGCAGCGCACAGGCAAGACAACGCTCCCCAGAAATGGGAGGGTCAGGTTAGTGCTCTCCAGGTTTGGCTCCAGATAGATTTGGCAAATGAGCTCCAGAAATTCACTTTCAAGACATAAATCCACAGGAAACCAGGTTTCACATGTTCCATGGCTTAATATATTATAAATATTGCTATTTCTCGTCAGTGTTCAAATTATTGTTTCCAATGAGCAGCACAGCAGGTCATTAGAGGTTACAGCAATAGCTGTCCCAAACTTGAACATAGGAAGATATCTAGCACCCTTGTAAAATACATATATTGTATCCTGCTTTGATGGTAAGTCCACGCAGAAAACAGAAGCCTCCTGCAGCTGCCAGCTAAGAGTGTTCTTCAGATCAAGTGGTAGCACTCTCTGCATAGACACCAAAGATCCTGCTGCAAGATACTGACAGGGGTTATTATTCCAGATATTGTAGTAGTGAAATAACTTTTATGTTCTGCCCCTCAACACTATTGCTTTACACTATGAAGTGACCAAAGGAGTACTTTTAATTGCAGACTCTCATGTTAACTCCAGCAAAATTGCAAAGGCTATACCAGAAGTTTCTCGTGAGCTCCTCAAGAATGGGCAACATAGCTTTAGAATCCATTTATTTTACAGAAGAAAAAAGGGGTAACAAAAAAGACCATGTTTTGCTTAGCTTTTACAAAAAGCTAAGGAGATTCCATCAAGCTAAACTCACAAAATAAAACTTGCAATTTCATAAAACATCTGCTATTTGGTCAAAAAAATATTTTAATCACAATATTTTGACCACCTTTAGGGAAGATATGCTACCAGACAAAGTGAAACTTCAGTGACAGCTAATTCCTGTGCTAAAGGCAGAAAGATATTAGGCAACAAGAAATAGAAAAAGGGACTTCTGAAAATAATTCATTTATTTTATAAGCAGATTAAGACCTTTGATCGGCATAAAATAACTGCATTGAAGTCAATACACCTATCCACTACGTCTGCAGGGGCTGATGGAGAGCGGAAATGAAGAAGGGAGGGGACTCAGCCACTCCTTCAGCATGTGACAGCATCAGCCACGCAGGTGGGAGGCAGGAAGAGGGAAAAAAGTGAAGAGAGGGTAATGCTGCCTTAGCTCTATCTCCCCCATCCTCCCTTTTTCCCTACAAATCCACCCTGGCAGAAGATACGGCTTAGAATCTAATTATTTTGCTTTAGGATTTCTCTTGCCTGTAAGAAACTGTAAGTTCTCTTCTTTTTCTCATGGCTTTGGAGTGAGAAGATTTGAAAATGGGATTTTCTGCAGCTCCTAGGAAAGTAATGTACCTAAATCCCACATTTTTTTATGTGCATCTATCTCTGTTAACTCTTTTTGGAAAAAAAAAAAATCTTACATTCGCCAACTATAACATTCACAGTATCAGATAGATACAAACTTTAGCAGTAAGGCTACATCTCCTATTTTTCACTGTATGGAATATAATCATTGACTCCTACTGGGACATGTGAATTTCAGCAACCAAAACTCAAACCATAGGTTTTTTTTCCCCAGTAGGTGTCTGATTGTTGAATAAGATGCCTAATCTTAGGCACCCAGTCCTGAAAATGTTAACCTTAAAGTCTGTTGGCATCTCTCAAAAGCTGAAAAGTAAAAGGAACCTAGTCTGGCTGTCTGAAAAGTTTCATTCAGGTTGCTTTAAATATTCTGTGGATGATTACAGTCTGAACATTTGACTACATGCCACTTCATTAGACTTACCCGTTTTTTTGTTCATACCATAGATGGGAAATTAAAAATGATCTCTTTAAAAACTCTGATATTTAATTTCCCATAAGATATGAGAGATATTCAGGGCAGTGTCTGGAAAAAAATTAGGATAATAAGGTGTATAAATCTCTGCTTCATTTGAAACAAAGCATAAAAGCCAACCCCACATTAATTTTTTTGCTGAAAGAACTTCAATAAGTTTTAAAGTAAGTGTTTCATTTACTGCCACATGCCACACATACATGGCAAACAGTTTATACAAACCACAACACTCAGCTGTTCTTGGTTAGGTAAAACAGCCCTCCCCTGAACACCCAAGCTGCTCTCGGTTCCCTCGGGACTCTCCGATATAGGGTGCTGAGCAGTTCGGTCTGATCCACGGGAGAACTTACATACAGGTTTTACTTTAATCAGGTGAAGAGTCCTTCAGTGGAAGTACTCATGACGCCTAGGTTGAGTATGTGCATAAGATTTTCTTGGCTCAGAACAAAATGCTCTGCACTTTTGAAGACAGCTTAAGCC
This sequence comes from Chauna torquata, assembly GCA_013399475.1. NCBI lineage: Eukaryota > Metazoa > Chordata > Aves > Anseriformes > Anhimidae > Chauna > Chauna torquata. Next base: position 88,474 of record VXAL01009645.1, on the reverse strand, counting down.
CAGCGTAACTATCCCTGGCCTGGTGGTCTAGCAGTAATGCTTTCTTTGCATAGTTCTTAGTGAACCTAATTGACTTTTCAGCTAACTAGGAGAATACTCCACCGTGTATACATGCAACGTAAGGTCTGGATCCAGTAAGCTACCCAGTGAAAAGGGCCTCTTCACACCCTTCTGAAGCCAGTAGCCTATGAGCAGATCCAGCAAGACAGAGGATAGATACCTGACAGTTTCTAAGGCCACAAAAAAGATTTGTAATGTAGCACTTAAACTTAATTTAGGGCTTGACTATAACTAAGATAGTTAGGCTGATTTACAAGCCCTTCAAGGTTCAAGTCGATGACCTCATTTATTGTGCAAGTATTACCTACAAAACAAAATTTTAGCCACTTATTCCAAAAGGACATGATGAACTTGAAAATCCACTCAGTTTTGAAAGACACTATTCCAGTTGTCCTCACTATGAAGTCCCTCAAATAATTTATGCATGTTTACAATCCTATTTATGCAATATTTTTTTAGTATTCTGTTGCTGTATGAAAGAAATAAAGCACCCTTGGAGGAACAAACCTATGCAAAGGGCAAAATAAAACTGACTAGATATGTGGTATCTCTAGAAGTCCAAAGCAAACTAGGAGTGGGAGTGAAGGAAAATCATTTTCTGTCCATTTTTCACTCACAGACAATATTATGAAGTGCTTGGAATACCAGAAGGTTCATTTTGAAACAGAGGAGTGATGTTCACACTGGCCCTTATATAAATATGTGTTGGTTTTATGTACTTCTTTTTCCTAATACCTGAAGTTAAAAGGAGCTTATATACTGCTGATAAAAGGTGCTGGATGTTTTTTATTGCACAGAACAGGTACAACACAGCAGCTTGGCAAGCATATTCTGAATCACAGCCTGTTCCATCCTTTGTTCAGTGAAATGTGTGTTCAAAGAGCTGCATGACTGGGGTCCTATGAAAGGGTAACCTCTAACCTGAGCTGGGAAAGTTGCACTGCCTTAACTAAAGCAGACCAACCCAGCAAACAGAATATATTTGTACCGATAGGAGTAAGATTAATTTACTGGAAAATAATTTGCACTGCACTGTGCAGCAGGCACTCCTGATTAATATAAGAGCAGAGTAGGCCCTTGCATTTAGTGCATCCTCCTCTGGACCATGGTTTTGCATCCAAGCCAGGTAAAAAGATGCCAGGTGTAGGTCAACTATAAAGATATTACTGTGCCAGAAGGAAAATGCTATATACTATTAGCGTTGCGTACATACAAGGGGCTATACTGCTTATATTCTCCTATGTTAACCCCCACCTCTGCCTAAGCAAACGAACAAAATCCCCAAAACAATATACCCTTATTGCTACTAAATCACAAACACAGATCAAACGTCCTCATTCCTGTTTCATTTTGCTCTTTTGATTGAGAAACCTTGCAAGCATGTCAGTTCTGGTGGTGGCTTTGTGATCTGGATCCTGCTTGGTAGGATCTATGCAGAGACCAACAACTCATTCTGCACAGCCCACTATGCAGGCATCAGATGACTGTGGCTTTCAGTTACTACCTCTGGACCAAAGCCAGAAGCCTAGCGGTGAAAAGCTCTTTATACCATTACCAATCCCTCGAGCCACCCAGTCCTTCTCCATTGCATACAGGTTTTTAGTGTTGTGCCTTATGATCTGTTCTGGTTCTGAGTAACGTTCTTTGTGATGGGAGTCTTGCCACTCCCCCTCTCATGAGGGGAAAAAAAAAAACAAGGAGGGAGTGTGAAACCTATTTTCAAACTCTGTTATGATTATCTGATGCAGCTCGTACTCTTGGATTCTCTAAGGGAGAGATGTGAGTCCTGGGGAATGTCTGTCTTAGGTGACGAGCTAAGATGTGTGTGCCTTCAGTCAGTACTGCTGGCTTTAGCTTGGTGGTAGCTCTTGCATCGGTGCATCCGCACACTGCCAGAGGAGGCCCTTACGGGGACAGCTGCTCAGCTTTCCTGCATATCTGCAGGCTGGCCGGGCTTAAGCGCACACACAGGTTGGTCTGGTCTTGAGCGCTGCCTCAGACCCATGCTTAATGGCAGCATGAATACATCCCAGAGAGGGCAGAAGGCACAACCAGGGAGCACCCAGAACGTCTGCTCTCAGATGCTTTTCATCTGAAGTATTCCCCTAGAGTTAGAGGCTAAATAGTGCCATCTCCACAGCACCTGCCCTGCTGCTCAGCAAAGTGACTCACTGTGAAATTGCACCCGTGCAGATTTCTCTTCCAGTATCTTTTCTCTCAAACTCTTCAGAAGGCACATCATATATAGCAGCAGCAGCTTTTCCCTACACAGGACTAGCTGCAGGAGAGACCTAACAGCAATGCATTGGTACCCAGCCTTCACGAAAGAGGGCTGTAAGCTGCTGATCCTGCAATAACACCTCTAAGGATTTAGAGTCTTTAACGTTGATTGCTGAATGTTTCTGTTCCCCTCTGAACCATTCCAACAGTTGTTTCAAGTGAAGGTATTCATTCCCTTCCTTTTAACCATTGGAGCTTCTTGCTTGGTCTAGGAGCAAGGAAGAGGGAATGAAAGGGTCTCTTCAAATTTGCTGTAGCTGCTCTCTTAAAAGAGAGCATTGACACAGATTCTGCAGCTCTCGCATGCAGTAACACTCCCAGAGGACTTACACGCACAGAAAGACTGCAAGATCCTTGTGGGTACTCCAGGAAGAGTGTGGCTATTCTCCTCCCCACTCGATGAGAGTATCCTATCTATTCCTAGCATGGATCTACCAGGTGGCAGCATTCCCCTGCCAACATACCTTTGGTTTGGCTTACCTTGAAAGCTATGATGTTACATTATATGATGACGTCATTATATTTATTTCAACTTTCAATGAAGATTCCTGGCAAATCTCTGAGCTGGAATATCTTCTTTTTAACGGATCCAAGATCCAGCCAGCATGGTGCAGATTACATTTATATAACACAACCCAAGTAAGGTGAACTGCTAGGAATTTTTTAACAGCTGTTGACGTTACTAAATTAAGATTATTTCTCTGTTAAAACTATGGAAGAGGAAAAACCTGTCCAGTATTTATACAAACACTATTGCTCTAATTTCTTGCCGTGGTTATTTTTGTGATGATTCCACCACGCACTCACGCAATCTCAAGAATTTATCTTTGTGGTGGTATTTTGAAAAGGATAAAACAAATCAGATATATTTTTTCACTTAAGTACAAGTGCGAGGACACCACACTTTAATGGCATGCGTAACACAGTTTTCCTAGTTGGTTCTTTTTCTTCACACTTTCTGGACTAATTTTGAATGAGCTTATTACAAACTTTTGGACAACTTACCTCTGGTCTGTATTTTCATCCTTTCATCAACCATGTCGCTTTTGGCACTTTCAAATTAGCCTACAACACCATACTTTTCTTTAAAAATCACATAGTTCTTCTGACAAACAGAAGCATAAAGCATTCGAGAATGCTGCACAAGATACTGTTCTGCACTGGCCATGATAATGCCTTGGGTGCTAAATCCAATACCAGCAAGGAACATCCTTGAACACTGGGCCTTACTTTACCAGATTTTGAATAAACACGTGGTGTGAGAGCGCACATTATTCTGGACAAAAACTAACTACACAGACAAAGAAGGCGAAGTCCTGTACTCCTTATAAGGAACCTCACCCCGTAGGTTAAAGGACTCACTCGAGATTACACATTCTGTGGCGGCAGTGGAAATAAATTTAAATTTCCAAGGTTACACTTTAAGACACTAAGATTGCAAAAGAAGAAACTGAAGAGTAACTAAAAGCTCGCTTTCAACCTTTCCCTTCTTATTTCTTCCCCACAGTGGTCTCTGTGAGGTCTTATGATGCCACTACAAAGATGAGCAAACAAAAATTGGCTGTGTTATGAATTGATTTCAATTTAAAAGAGCCATAATTCAATTTTGCTTTAAAAACATATTACAAAATCTAATATTAAAATGATTTGCATAGAAACATTCATCAGAAAGATATTTTATTTGTTTGGCTTGAAACACTTCCACTACAAGCCAAACATTTCAACACTAGGGCAGGAGGACCAGAAAGCGAATCTGACCAGAAACAACAGTGAAAACTACTAGGTTATTTTTGCCCTACCAGCTGACAAAATTTAGTTGTTTATTAAAAAAAAAAAAAAAAATCACATGCTTTGTGGATGGTGAAAGTTGATTTTTTTTAACCCAAAATATTCTTGTAAATTTTAGTACCAGGGCATTATCAGTTGAGAAAGTACAGATGTACGTGTGTCTTACTGATTGCAATGACTATCAGATTAAAAACAAGACAGATATGCTGGTAGATACACTCGCAACACACTTATTTTACACTCACATAACACCCACAAATACACACACATCTCTGCACACATAAAGTTTAAAATCTTCAAGCAAACAGTCAGAGGTGGGTTCCAGATGAAGTCTCTGTTTGCCCCATTGCTGGGATCACAGACAGATAAATCACTGGGTGAGTCCCCTCACTAAGTAGTGGGAATATTACTTTAGTAAAGTTTGCTAATGGGGCAAAGGACCTTGTATTGTAATCCAGTGACATTTTCAACCTTCGGAGAACTTTTGTTGACATTCCCGAGTCCCTGGCTGCCATCCCAGCATGAAATAGTTTCTGTTCACATAATTCTCGTGTTTACCAGTCATGAAAAACTCTTGCTTTTGGTTTTTAAATAAACTTTTTTCTTTTTTTTTTTTTTTTGCAAGTGAAACTCTGTCTAAAAAATATTGGCCCCAGGCATAGAAGGTTTTGCATAAATTCATATGTGATGAATGGCTGATTTTAATGTTATTTGGGTATTTGTCAGAACCTAACAAATATACATGGTAATGGTGGTTCATAAACTTAAACATCTCAATATCCCCTTTCTTCTAGAAATAAATTACGTTTGTTTGCCCTGCCTGGAGTCCTAAGGTAGCCGACATTAGGAATATTTTAAATGTGATCATCCATCCAGCATGTCTTTCAGGCGCCACGAAGATTAAATGAAAGAATCATAAGATGAAGGTCTTTAACTTTTAATCCTTTTACAATGAACCCTTAGATAGACATGGGGGCAGGGTGCCTTCTATGTGAGTAATAATGCCTCTGTTCCTCTTCACTAGGTTAATGAATACCCTAAATGTCCCAAGATCTGATTTTTTTTCCCAAACTATTGAAATTAAAAGCAAAGAGATGGATGGTAAAACGTAGTGAAAGAGTGAGACACGGAATGAATATGCATTCGGAGATACGCGAAATAGAGAAAGCAGGGCTGGGCTCTGTCAATGAAAGACCCACGGGTTTAAAATAATTAGCATAGATTCGCTGCGAGTTTAAAAAAAAAGAAGTTTTTTGATTCCAAGATAAATAAGGAAAATGCTTTCTGCACTGTCAGGCAGCCTCTGAAGAACACGTGGAGAGTTTGTTTTTGCAGTCGGTATCTATGAGATACTAACCGTCGGCTCTCCCAGCACGTAAAAGCCGAATAGCTTGCTAATTGCGACGGGTCCTCCCCGAGCCGCTGGCCAGCAGCGGAGCGCGGGGGCCGGAGAGCGGCCGGCAGCGGGGGGCGGCGGGCGCTGGAGCCGGCGG
>VXAL01009645.1:53642-80002 GCA_013399475.1 Chauna torquata | reverse complement strand
CGCTGGGCGCGGGGCGAGCGAGCGAGGGCGGAAAGGCGGAGGGCTCGGGGAGCCCTCGGGACGAGCTCCGCTCGCCGGGCCGCGGAAGCCCCGCGACAGGCGGAGGAGGCTCGGGGCCTGCCGCAGGGAGACCCTCGGGCGGCTCGGGCCCGCCTGCAGGGCGCTCGGCTGGGGGCTGCCCCATCGCGACGGCGGTTGGTAGCTGCGCGCCCCAGCCACGCAGGAAAGACAGAAAGTCCACCTCGACATCGCATACGTAGGGCAATTGCAAGAACTGACACTGCTACTTCCGTTGCAGAACTACTCCCACAAAAAGCATTCGCGGGGCACGCCAGTCAGCGAACGCTAAGGGTAAGGTGAACAGTCCCTTAAGATTTGAGTAAAATTTCCCGAAGTGCTTGAATCCCATTCCTGCAGGCTGTTTAGGCACTTAGGAGCCTAAGTTTAATGGGACTGAAGCTTAGCCCTTTCTCCTAAATTATTTATGTGTTTGTTTAAATGTTACCCTTCAAACTCACGATCGTGATGAAAGTAATATATAGATTGTATTACCCAGGTTGAGCTGTTTTTCTAACAGCTAACTATATTTTTTTCATCTATTTTCACTCCCTAAGCTAAACTTAACACAATGTTGCTTTAAATCTTATTTTTCTTTATTCCTGAGCATGTAGGGCATTTTATAAATAATACATAACTGAAATAAATGACATGAAAAAGATGGAAAACTGACCCTAGCTCTTCTCTGGAAAAGGAGCCTCACAGCGACACTTGCTACTACCATGTCAGTGAAGGATCTGCTGGAGTTTTATTAGGTATTTTTTCACCTGCTGGTTTAGGTCTCTGCCTTCATCCAGAACCTGATAAACTGTCATTGCTGAAACCTGGCAAACAAGTTGTCCCTGGAAATAAGGGAGAAGCCACAACTCCTATCTTTCAACTAAAATCCCCCCAAAGTCAAGGAGTAGCAATTTACCAGGAAATGAAGACAGCCATTGTACTGAATGTGGTCTTTAACTGGATATGACTTTGATGCTGAACTGAGCATCAGTGGGACACGGAGGTGCTAAGGTCTGCACAGACCCAGCACGTTGCTCAGGCACAGGTGCTGCTTCTGGCTCAGGTTCTTGCCGCGGCTCTTGGCCTGTTCGCATGATGGTTCCACTCCTGCCTCCTGGGAGTCAGCCTTTGGAAGCAGCTCCTCTGTCTCAGAGCTGAGCTGGGGAGGGTGTATTCACCCCTCCTTTATTCCTACATACTCCTTTTTTTTTGGCCACCCTGCAGGACAAAATGGAATTGTTTCTTGACACACAGGAGCCTAAGCCCACACAGAGCTCATTGGCTGATCCACTTCTCAGCAGTGGAAGCTGCCCTGAGTTCTGTCGAGGAACAAGGATGAGAAACTACTGACTGACTTGCTCAGCTGCGCTGCTGCCGCGCCATTCTGTTTTGTAGTATTGGTAGAGCAGGTTCTGGGAAGGACTGATGTGACTGGTTTCAGGAGGGAGAGGTTGTGAGGATGGGTGATGAATCCTAGCAAGGGGTTAAAGGCTTTCGGGGAGCCTGTCCGTCTGTCTGTCTCTTTTCTATCTTCCTGCCTCCAGCCAGTCTCATTTCACAGTGGGAACTGGAACTATTTTGGGAGGGATTCCATTCAGGCTGTGAGTTCTGACCAACTACGAAATGGAAACGTGCAGTGTTAAGTGGCAGAGAAATAGAGAAACTACTCCTCCTTGGATCCCTTCCTCCTTCCTCCTTTTCTGGGAGTCTTTGTTGCCACACTTCTACTTCTTTGTAAAGGAGTTCTGTGACAGTAGTCAAATATTAGGTTAGATCAGATCTTTTTCCCAATGAAATCACTGGGAAAATTTGCCACTGGTATTGGCCAGTTCCTCTTCATTGTGTAAATGGCAGTGGTGGCCAAGGAAAAGCCAGGAAAGGTAGTAACCTGCAAGTCACTGCAAATGTTTTTGAATTTACTTTTAAACCACCTTGTTTAAACACAAAGGCACAAAACCCAACAAGAGGTCAAAATAACAGTGTTTTGAAGAGAATGCAAAAATTCTGAAGTTAACATCCTGTATTTCTCCTTTAATAATAAATTTGTTTTACACAGCTGGTATTTGAAAACAATTTTTTTAACTACCAGTCTCAGAGTCTAAAAATAAAGCCTGTAAAGCCTGTGTCCTGACTGCTTCATGCCAGGTGTGTGTGTTTAAGATTTTACATTCAAAACCACGATCCCATGGAGGCACTCAAAGACCTTACTCTCCTGAACCAAGTAACAGGTGGGAGGAATGACTTCAGGGCAGGGGCTGCCGCGGACACGCTGCCTCCCTGACGGCCAGCGGTCCTGAGCGGGGCAGGCTGGGGCTCGGTAACTCCTCCAGTGCAGATGCCTGTGTGGGGAGCACCGCACTCCTGGCAAGGCCGCGAGAGCTCGAGGGAAGCAGAAGTGACAGAAGTCACTCATGGCCCAAAAATTTCTTGGTGGAATGGCTGATAGCAGGAGTGAGGAAGAGCTGCCAGTAACAGCTCTGCCAGAAGCCTCTGGGTCAGAGGGAAAAGAGATTTGGATTCCTATCAAACTGGTTTAGTTCGGGGTTTGCTTGAAAACAGCAATAAATGAAACCCAGAGGTAAAGGGCCTGATCCAGACTCTGTGTATGATGCCAGCCCTGCCTGGTGTAGGGAGAGAGGCCAGTGGCTCATAGAGGCCTTAGCTGGTCACTCTACTGGCAATGGTGCATGAAGCAGAGGAGGAAACAACTCCCTTCACCTCAGCTTTATTGGTTCTGGATTGCTGACAGTAGTTAAAATGTGTTTTTTCAGTAGACAAAGCAAATACAACTTTCAAGGCACACAGGAAGCCACTGTGGGCAACACTAAGATGCTGCTTCTGCAGGGCCACATCTCTGATGAGGAGCGAAGAGGTATGCAGCCTGCCCCATTACGACTCTGGAGGCAGAGCTCCGAAAACACATTATATAAGGATCTGATTTCAGTCCGCAACAGCAAGGATGCACAGAAAGAATTCAGAAGAGAGTTGTTTCCCATTAAATCTGCTAAGGGAAAATGGCCATACTTACTGACCCAACCCAGTGCTCAGGGACGTCACACTGAGCTCAGTGCATGGGGTCGAACCAGTCTGGTCTATAAGCAAGTATGCACCTCTCTAAACGACCGAGTGAATCCCGCAGAAAGTAATACGCCACTGCAAAAGTGGGATGAGGAAGAACTATGCCAGGTGTGCTCAGAAAAGCTGTGCCTTCCTTCGGACAGGAGGCTTCCTCACAGCTATTCTTGTTTTCCTTATACTTAAAGATTATATTAACATAGATCATGAACTCATTGCCTCTCATTTTCTAAAACTCATTGGCATATGAGACAATGATTGTTAAATAAAGCAAAACCAACAACACAACCAAGTAAGTTCTCTGCACAGCTCTCATGCAAATTTCTCATATGGCTTTGGGCAAAAAATTTCATAGCTTTCTGCTTTCCTTATTTATAGAGCAGGAATGCTAGTCCTTGCCTCTTTCACATGGATGTTGGAGAGCCTGGTTAGAGTAAAGCTGTATCAATGCAGAGGAAAGAGTCCAGTATCTTGCTAAAATTACAGAGGAAATCTGTGACTGACAGAGCAGACAATTGAATTCAAATCACCTAAATTTTAGTCTTATGTCCTAGTTAGCTGGTAGACCAACTCCCTATTCCTTTGTCACACCCATACAGATTTTGTAAGAAACTCCTTCAGAATTAATTTTCAGCCTTTTTTTTTTTTTTCAAACTGTGAGTCCCTAAAAAAATTCTGAAGGAGATGCACAGACATTTCAAGTTGTTCATATATGCCATATGACAATCTACCCAATCTACGTTTTTAGCTATCATCGGCCATGTGTGACCTCACCCAGCAATCCATGCACCACAGGTAGGAAATCACTGTTCTACTGCCTTCAAGCTGTATTCTTTAGTCTGGAAAGGTTCAGAGAGATCTAGCTGGACCTTTGAAATGCAGTGCTGCATCTCAAGGTACCTCATTCATTTCCCTTTCCCTTTCCAAATTCACAAAAAGAGCCACAGAATAAGTTTTAATGGACTACATAATGTTAGTGAGCAATCAGCTACTCTGAAAAAAAACAGTTATGAACCACATATTTGGGAAGGTAAACATTTTTTTTTGAGAGAGAGCAAAGTTCTACCTTGAAATCCCAATAGAATTGAAACAGGAATGGATGCATTTGGCCAAGAACCTGTATCTGAAGTGATAAATAATATATAAATAATATATTTTGAAACTAAGCTCTGGGATGAATGTTTTATAATGGAGTAATTCCTAGGATGACTGATGCATTAAAGCAATAAAAAAGCAAATAAAAAAGCCCCCCCAAATACAAAATGTAAGTTATTTTTTAGTCTTCTCTCAGTACAGCTATATGTAAAGAACATACTTGACACTTGCCAAATGTATCCATTTCCTTGGGAAAAAAAAAGAGAAGGCTGTCAAAGAAGAGAAAAAAATCTTGCGAGGTCCTTAAAGAATTGCTCTATTTTTCTCATAGCATGTCATTCTCGCTCTTCAAACACTGTGCCTCCCTGATTCTCAGCCCACTCTCCTCTTGCTCCTGCATTTTTCCTAAGGTATAGACTTTTGTCTTGAGAACAGGGCTTGTGCATTCATCTGCTGATAAACTGTTTATCTTAGCTTTTATGAGGGCGCCTTGCTGCAAGCCAGCCAGAGACAGGATCCTGGGTGTTTGTCTTTTTTTTTAAAAGAGGGTCCGGGAAGTGGCGGGTATTTATACCTCCCCTTGGCTCTATATATCATGGGAGGTGGAACTCCACTGTCTCTGTCTCTCGCTTTTTCTCTCAGCAGTGTTTTCTGCCATAAATCTGAATCTCTCAGAACAGTTTTCTTGGCTGCAACCCCACTTGGAGGAATTAAACATTTTATTTATTTATTTATTTATTCCTGCAAAAGGTCTACAACAGAGGAAACCCAAAGCTTTTTTAATATCTTCCCCCTCTTCTTACCCCACCTAGCCATCCTGCTTTTTGTGCCAAATATTAACATCTCAGCAGTCAACAGAAGAGACCAGAGCTGGCTGAGTGTCTCGCAGTTTGCAGACCAATTCATTATGGAGAGAGAGGCCAGTGGGAGAATTGGCAAAGATAAAACAGAAACCAAGGCATTTTTTAAGTTAAAAAATGACACATATTTACAAGCAATGGCTCCTGACGGGGATTTGATTTTCCACACAGGCAACATTGTTTATCCAAACAAACTCCCTGTAGCAGCATATATTACATATGTACACACATGACAAGTAGGAATGTATTTATCCTTTTTTTTTTTTTTGCCAGCCAGCTTATTAAGATACACTTCTATTGAGATAAGCTAATTTTTATTATTCTTTCTTTATAAAACACCAGAGACAACTGAGTGACAGAGATTCAAAAAATACAGCAACCCCCCAATCAAGCCCTGTGTGCATGTGAGTGATTCATTGATGCCAGCTACTGAATAACCCTGGTACATAACACTTCCCACCTCTGATATTTAAAAAGACCCTCTCGCCCTTTTAGCACCAATGGAGCCCTTGAAATGTTTTATTGCTAATTGTCTAATGCTATGTGATGAATGGCCACTTGACTGAAAATGACAACCCCTTTTCTCTCAACTACTTCATTTGCCTGGCTCCAGTGGGGGTGAAGAGGAAAAAATAAATCCGATTACATCATATTTAGCCTCTTGGTTATGAATGAAGGAAAATTAAACTTATTTTAAAAGTACTTCTATCAACTATGCCCAGAGCCCCCAGGTCCCCTGCACTCAGTAAATGTTGCCTCAGATGCTGGGGCAAAATGTTCCAAAGGACTCATGGGTTTTGTGGAGGCACAAAATCCCAAAGGCAGGGTCTAATACCGACCAGAGAGCCAGGGGGAGCAGGACCACAAATATATCTCAGAAACCCCTGACCAAATCTAGAAGGGCTGCACTTAGTGATCACAAGAAATATTTTGGCTACAGCATAATCAAAGAGCACACTTTACCCCAGTATATAAAACAGCTTCTGACTATAGTCTTGCCTCAAGAATAAATGCGACAGAGGAAGGTCCCACAAAGTGGGAATCACTGCTTTATTAGGCATTCTTTAAATTTACTCTGGCTAGGAAATCTGCAAGGATGAAGGAGTTTTAATAACTAGAAAAAGATTAAACTGCATGTCTCTCCTCAGCGTTTTGTATTTATCACTTCTTTCCTGCTTGTTACGCTTTGTCCCTTTAGGGAATCTGATCTCTTCAAAAAGAAGAAGATCACCATGATCAGCCAGAGTTGTGTGCATAACATTTTCTGTGCAGCCGCCACAAAATGTCACGAAATACAAATTCACAGTGACACAGTTGGCTGTGAAAAGCTGTATGTTCAATAGGATAATTTTCAAAGAAATTTGTACCTTTAGTGGCAAATGGAAAGATTTCTACTTTCTCTCCCAAATGACGGAACAGACATATGCATGGGGGTATCTGATTAATTCAGATACAGAAACAGACACAAAAGAGACATATTCCAAACCTGCCAATGTTCAGTATGAACCTCTGGGACGTGTTCATTTGGCTTGGGGGTTTCAAGTCTTTGCTTGTAAGGGCAAAAGGACCCAGGCGAGTAAAATAATGAATCTAGGCTTCCCAGACAGAGATCTGACATTTGCTCTCTCCCTCTGACTCAGGCTTTGACTGGGTTCAGGGATTAATTAGGCCATGCAAACGAGTTAGGTTCTCTCTTCTGGCAACCTGGTCACGTAGGGAACTCCCACCCCTCCCCTTCCCCACACTCTCCTTCCCCATAATGAAGCATGACTGTAGTAAAACAAGTCTTTTGATGGTGCCTCTTCTCATCACTTTCAAGACAAACAATGTCTCAGAAGCCCCCCAGCTGCTTTTATTTTTCTTATATCTACAGTTACATCTTGGGTGTGTTTACTCATCCTCATTAAATATGTCTCCCCTCATCGTTTTTAATATCCTTCCTTTATTTCAGTTTACACAAGACATCAATTACAGGATAGAGTTAAAAGCTTTTAGAGCCATTTTTGGGTATAGTGCAACATCCCACAATACCACCATCACTGAAAGAGAATTGACACAGGCTGTAGTAGGAATACGAGACAGACACCTCTGCAGCAAACATCTCCACAGCAAAGAAAGAGGTGATCACAAATTACTAGTAAGCTCAGAGCAAAGCATCTGTTATGCATAGTAAGCTTCCTTCAGTAAACCTGAGTGAGGAGTTTGGCTTTTTTTTTTATTCAGAAATATTCACAAGTGACTATTATGTTCCTCCTTTTAGCACAGATACTTGGCAAGGCTAAGATGGCACAGTAGGAAGAAAGCACCCACTACAGGACTAACAATCAGCTAGACTTTCACACATATACCTTGGTCTTAAGATCATTTTCTTTCAAGCAAGGTTGAAATAATGACACTTCAACTGAATATCCTTGCCGTTTAGTGTGCCTTCTGAAGTCACATCAACTTTTAAAGTACTTGTTTTCGTAATAAGCACGAGCTGTTCGATAAGATGCCAGACACAAAGGAGTATCTTTTAATTATTATTTGGATTTGTTCTCTCTACATAGACATATGCGCATGTGTGCATGTGTGTGCGTATGCACATGTGTGCAATTGCATTACATGTAAGAACAGCCTTTCCATTACTGCTTTTCTTGATAGGATAATGTATCTTTGGAACACTGCTGTGTTTTTATTTACAAAAAGATCAAAACCAAGCAAAAAAGAGAATTGCCTTGACAACAGTGGAAGTTCCACAAGAGTTCTCCATACTTTGAACATGAAGGTCAACTTTCGTAAGCACACTGAGCACTTCAACTCAAATATTAGGTATTGATTTGGACAAGTGATTCGAAGAAGAGACCTGCCTTTGTGACAGAAAAAGTCACACTGCTGCATTTAAAGTGTTTCATGGCAGAGCTGGCTTTTTATGCCACTTTGACTTAAGATCCCCCCACTTTTCTCATCAAAACAGAAGGTAAGAATAACATAACCTCAATCACTCACTCCAGGGGCACAATTCAGCTCCAGATATTGGAGTTTGCCTGTCATCGTTCCGTGTTGGATCTCTTCAATAAATAAATAAATAAACAGCCTCCCCCTGAGCCTGGCAGGGCCCTTGTGTGCATAGGCTTAGCTCTTGCCCAGTGGCTCGCTGCTGTAGGACCTGAGCGGAGCAGGGTGGGGGGCGAGGTGGGGGTGACTGCCCTCCAACACCGGGAACCGTTTGTAAATTACCCTAAGCTTCCCTTAGTCATTATTCCATTAACTGCCTCTTGGTAGATCTGTCAGTAACTAAGCTGGGTCTTATTTGTAGAGAATCAGAGGCTATTTGCTGTACTAAGTGAGCCATGAGAGCGAAAGGGTTTGGGATTTATTTGTAATTACAGTCAGGATTTTTTTCTTCTCCTTCTTGCCTGGACCCCACTGGTACTTTCATTCACATTCCCTAAGCTGACGCTGGCGCCAGGATCACAGGCTGGCCCTGTGTTTATGTCATTGAGACTAGGACAATATTTCAGTGTGGAGCCAGACCGCAGGGATCCACTCTATAAAACCCTCACTAAAAATAGACAGCCGCCCTGCCCCCAGGCCCGCGGGCCGCCGGCACCCTGCGAGGCGCGCAGCCCTCGGCTGGGCCGAGCTCGGCCCTCCCGGCTGGGCCCCGCCAGCCCCCAGGCTCTGCCGCCCCGCTCCCACCCTGCTGCTTCCTCCAGCAAGGGTCCTGCCGGCCGCCTGAGACGGCGGAGCCACTCAGCTACAGCATCCCGAGGGCCCCTCTCCTCCCTGACAGCTCTTTGCGGGTGGACGTGGCACCTCGGGGTGCCCGGCTGCCCCCTGCTCCCGGCCGCCCCGAACCCCCATTCCGCAGCAATCGGTGACCAGCCCTGGCAAAGTGTTGCGCGGGCTGAAATGCAGAGCCAGTGAGGCATCCCACAGCTGGGGTACTGCGGCTGTAACTGGGAGAGAAAGAGATACCTGAAAATATCGGTGCCTGGGACTCCTCCTCTCCCTCTGTAGCTTGTAAAGGCGTTCAGAGAGACCCCAGCAGGACAAAACTGGGTCAAAGACTTCACCTCTGTCCGATAAATCTTTCCTGTAGCAAATTAAAAAAAAGAGCTGAACATTTCCATCTCATAGCTGTCAATTTTATTCAGAAGCATGAACCGGGGCAAATCATTCAGCCTTTTCAATGCCAGTGGTGCGTGATCCCTCAGCTTGGGAGGATAAATGTAACCAGTAAAGAGTTTATTGATTAGTTCACCGGCTATACTGACAAGATATGAGGCACTTAATGCATGGATTTTCAAGGTAAGAGCCTGATCCTGCAGCTTTGATCCTGATGCTGGAAAGTGCTTCATTCAAGAAGCCTGTGAAGGGACAGAAAAAGTTCACGTGGATTTTAATGGGCAACAGAGCCTTCCAAAAGACAGCAGCAAGGAGCAATCAGGCCTCCCAATTCCCTTACCTCCCTGTTTGTTCAGTTGCTGAAAACGCATACCCAAAGGCAGCAGATGTGTGTGTGCTCACACACACAGATATCCAGAGAAGGGATGCTGCTAGTGGGTGCCAATGAATGCTAGCCTCCCGGGGGAACAAACTGCTTGGGGAACAGCTTCCTTCCAGATCCCCATCACTGCATCACTATTTTGGCATAGGTCATGTTCACAAAGCCAGCAGGAACCAGACCCAAGTGTGCATGCTTGCTCAGACCAGTGGCAAAACTACAGTGTGTGCAGGGGAAGAGCCAGATGCTGAGCTGTGATGCAGAGCAGCTGGAAATGAAGACCAGAGTTTGGCTCGATCAAGGACCCTGTTTTGCTCTCTCTGCCACAGCCCATGCCAGTTGCTCCTGTCCTGTCAGGCTCATTCCACATAGGGGTGCAGACAGACACTGCCTGAGCAGAGGTGGTCACATTGATCTATGACAGAACCGAAAACTGAACTCAGAGCTCCGAAATCCCAGGCTTTAAAACCCTGCTGTGCCACACGAGATGCTGCTTATAATGAAACCTGACTTTGATTTGATTGGCTTAAACTATGTCATTCACTGAGCACTGGGCAAGCAAACCATTTTGTAAAAGGAGGTAAGACTATTGTATTGTGGACTAAAAGGATAGGAAAATAATGGCTCCTTGCTGAAAGCCTGGTTTGAAAATCTTCAAAATGTCATGAACACATATAGAGTAGTATGCAAGAACAGCTGTGGTTTCATTGAGATTTATCAGGGAAGAGAATCCAACAGATTTCATACCAACTTGTACACATTTTCTGCATTATGATGTGTACTTGACGTTTGCCCCGTGATTATTCTGTCGAGTTCAGCTTCTTCGGTCAGTTGTTCACTTTGCTTTTTCAGCTAAATGTATTAGGTGAATGTTAATGCACTGCAATCAGGATCCCTTTGCAACAGGCGTTATGCATGTAGTGAAAGGTGGTTCAGGGTATGCATTCTGGATCATCTCAATAGACTACACACAGATAAAAGGTGAGAAAATGAAAGCACACACAGTACTACAGAACTGGCTTGCCCAAGGTCACAAAACAGCAAAACTGACAAGAGGGCTCACTGCTTAGGACAAGTTCTTATCTTTTATAACAGTAAAATGTTGGCAGAGACAGGCCGCACGGCCTCATGGATTTGACAGCATCTCCTGATTTCATTAGAGTGGAAGTTATCCATCAATTAGGAAGGGAGATCCCAATTGCAGCTGCATGAAAGGCAATGACCAAACTCCATGGTGCTGCTAGCAGTGGCCTTATCAACTGGCAACGAATATGAAAGAATGAGAATGTAGCCACAGAGACCAGTTGTGCACTCTGAAATACCAGCTGCTCTCCGCACAACTTCTCAAAGTAATCTTCACAGCAAAGAAATACCACATAGACAAAATTTAGTTTAGAAGCAGCCTTCCAAATTTAACATAACTGCTGCTTTTGTAGGGCTTCTCACCATTTTATCTGAATAGTCGCTGTTCCTCAAACACCATTCCTGGGGACAGAGGACCTTCAACCTCCTTCAGCCAGAAGGGCGATGTATAAAGGAACGAAGCTGAAGGGCCTTCATGTGAGAATGGAAGAAACACATTTTTGATAATGAATCACGTTATATCAGGTGCCATTAGTGTCTGAGAAACGGCCCCCCCTCCAGAACTGGTCTCATACTTTATGCTACAGCTTTCACTACTTGAGCAAATGCCATTTGTTCCCTATGTACTTCTTTCCTTAGACAGTGGGTGGACTTGCTTTGGCCTCTCTGGAGCTTGCTGACCATGGACCTGACAGTGGGTGCACAACAAAGGGAGACTTGCACAAGTAAGACTCTCCAATTTGCTGCAGTAATTAGATGCTAAGCAGTGAAGGCACCAGAGGATTGCAAGAAGATAAAGGCAACACTGATGTTGAGGAACTGAACATCATCCTAGCAAAATGAATTCTCTCTCTGTGTTCTGCCAAAGAATCCCAGGGCGGTAGCGTGCAAGCCACTGAAAACTTTTCACAGGTGGCCACTTAATGTATATGCCTCATTTTCTACAATGCTTAAGCTATGCAGCCTCAGTTGGGACTCCATGCATAGCAGGGCATGCATTCACAACAGCTGCAATTCAAGCCAACTGGAACTGTGCTTTGAACCTGCAAAGCACTGATACGAAATATCAGCTCTTAGGTGGCTTGGATATGCGCACCCACAATTAGGGGATACTCAGTAATTTTGTCTTAGTTCTCCAACCGTAACAATGACATCACACACATGATGATACTATCAAGATTATATATATATATATATATATATATATCCTGTCCAAGATTTATCGTAGTATCTAAGAGCTTGGACATGGACCGACCATGTTTAGTATTGTACAAATGCGTAAGAAAAAGTCAGTCCCCACCCCTACAAAAGTCTACAGCGTGAGTTAGAACGAAGAGGTAACAGCTATGAGAGAAGAAAGACCATGAAACACTACTGTCTGCTGGTTTGCTTCAGCACACCTATGCTTGGCTCAAGTGTTTTGCAGATAAAACAGAAAAAAAAAGAGTTTTAAAAGAATGCTTAAAAAACCTTCAGACACTGTGATAGGATACAGAAAAAAAAATCAGTACAGCCTATGCATGAGGCTATACAGCCTGTGCTCCATACATTTTGATGAACATTGTCTCTTGTAAAAAGTCACTGCTGTGAACTGCCAGTGAATCTAAAAGTTTTTAGAAATGCTGAATGATGGAGAGGTTGCCTTCAAACAGAAATGATCACATATTAAGAGGTAAAAAACCTGTCTTACATATGTTATAGAAAGGTATGGTGATTTGAGTTTTCCACATAAAGCAAGTCCCTACTTTAGTTATTTGTTTATTCTGTGTACTGCAATCTGAACAACCCAGTCAGATATTAGAGCCCACTATCTCTCAGGCCCTAGGAATGCATACTATAGGGACTGCTCCCACCAGAAATACCTTATGTGATGGCTTTCACAGCTAATTTGAAATGTAAACATTTATCTTAATTTGAAAAGAAAAAAAATTAAAAGTTGTTCTGAATCTGCAGAGCTCTGCATTCTCTTCAAGTGAACAACACGACCTGAGAATTTAGCAGTCAGCTAGACTTCATTCATATTTTCAAAGTATTGCAGGTATCTGTTGCAGGAGCAATCTGTGGACTCCCTTGAAAAAGTTTATGGAAATGTATTCTTTCAAATCCTTACCCAGCCTTTCTCCCTACCCTCTACCATTTCAGAACAGGAGTACATATACAGTTCTCTCTTTTCCTTGGCATCTGGACAACTCTTCTACTGTCACTGCCCTGTAGTCCTCAACTGGCATAAGAATTCCAAAGTAAATGAGTGTGTTGTAATCAGGAGAAAAATATTGTGTCTTTGTGGTGTTGATGTTTTTGCAGCTCAGCTTCTCAATAGCCACCACAAGTTGAGCTGCATATTTCTTTACAAAAATATGCTTGCATTGGTAACTTGGCAGGCCACTCGTTGAATAGAGATTTAGCTACTTAACTGTTTACTGTGGCCAACAACGTTCTGTTGAAGAACTTGAAATAGGGAAGAAGAGGCACCTTGACAAACAGTACACAGTTAGCAAGCAGGCGGTCTTTGTGGCAAGCGGTGAAGAGGGTTTTATGAGTTTCTGTGAAAGCCAAAGGCTAATAGTGAGAGCAATATATTACAGCAAATATTTCTAAAGAGACAAAGATACTGACTAAATATCTTCTAAGTCTAAGCATGTTTAAAGAAATCACATAAGCAAAATAAACCTCAGCAGATAATTTATAAATCTGCCTACAGACAACTAAAGAACAGCATCCGAGGAAGAGCATGAGTCAATATTCAAAACCAGCATGGAAGTACTTAAAGGTGTGCTGCTATGTAAACTCATACAGCCTGAGGGAACGTATTACCCAGAGAACTAAAAAGGCAAAGATGGGATTTTAAAAGCTCTCGCTGTCAGCTTAGTTCTGCCAACCTCTAGCCCTGCCAAACTGAATCCAAAAAGGCAGGTTTTATCTGTGTTTGTCTCCCAGAAGCAGCACTAGTAGTGGGGCCATTCAACTTCCAGTGTCCTTCACTTCTTTCAAAAAGTGAAGTTCTGTCTCAACTTCATTTCCAAGTGCAAAGTCCCAATTTACTTATTCTTTAGCCTTAGTGTTCCTATAAGTGTTTTTGTCTGTCCCCCATCAATTCACACCAAAGTATCCTCAAACTCTGCTTATTTGCACTTTGAACCTGTTCCTTCTTACCAGGCTAGAGGGTACGGGATACAGCCAGAGCTGTTTATTTGCTCAGGCTGGAAGATTTAAGTCAAGATCACTCAAACTGCCAACAGTTTTCCAGTGTCCATCCCATAGGTCTCAGTGGAATGACAAGTTCTCTGGCTGTTGACTGCAGCAAAGTCAGCATGGAGCTGAAGGGTTTGCTCCAAGCGCAGGTGGGCGAGCGCACGGGCAGCAAGGTCACAGTCACAGCAGCACTCACTCCTGATGGGAGAGAACCTGACCGATATGAACACCTGCTCATTCCCCTCCCTAGTCAAGCTCCAGGTTACTTGCAGCATTTTCCAGCAGGGCTCAGCAAACTGGGACAGGGGTAGAAAGGACAGACGGACAGGTACAGCCCAGCTGCACAATTTTTTCCACAGCTGTTGATTTTTATTACAAAAGGGCAGCTACTCTGTGTTATGAAAGGCCACAAAATATGATGTTAGTAATAAACTGCTAAGTATCATGTGGCAGAATTTGTGGAGTCTAAACCTTTTAAGGGTGAAGTATGCCTCATTTCAGTGGCTGCTAACATGCAGGGTATTTAGACTAGTTAACGATGTCTACTGAAATAATTTCTACATGAATTAAAGCAGGGGAGACAACTGTTACACCATCAAGACTAGCTCAATGTATGCTGAAAATACATCAAATGTACACTGTGCATTTATAAGGGAAGGGGGACAAATGGTCCTTTTTCCACAAATTTCATATTAAAGTGGGGAATTGCTATACTACATCATCCAGTATGAAAAAGTATTCAACAGGTTTTTTGAATTTAAAGAGTGCCCCAATACATAAGACATTTTCCAGGGACAAAGTTCAATCCATTCCTCAGTTTTTCTTATAACTTTGCACATAGCTTTAAAAACAAACAAACAAACAAAAAACAACTGACCTTGGGCCCACAAATTGGGATGATGTTTGACCACCTGAATTGATTTTTATTTTAATTACTTCATCTTTATTCATTTCCCTCAACTTTCACAGAAATTATGAATAATACATGCATAAGGCCAAACACAAACTATTTTGAGAGCATAGCTCTTCATAAAACTGTTCATGGGAATACATGCTGTGGTACATGTATCTTATGGCATATGTATTAAATATAATTCTAGAGGTCATCATAAGCCAATTTTTTTTGCTTTTCCTTACTTAACAACAGCTATCTGGGGGACAAATTAATGCGTTTTTCCATGTCCATCAAGAAATGTGAATTTAGAGAGGCAGTTCAGTGCAAAGGGCACATTAATTTCCAGTAAGTTTCTCCAAAGGTTAGTTATACTCACTATTTCTACTCAAAACTTCAGTATTCAGACACTGGGTCTCACAGTGCAGTTTCTTGTCAACATTAAGACTCCTTTACAGCCTGAAGCAACTTCCTCACAAACGTATACACCGAAAATTAGTCATCTCTTGGTTAAATGAACTATAAAGAGTTGCTGAAGTATCTTGCTTCAAGGTATGTTTTCCAATCCCTGAATCATTCTTATAAATCTCTCCTGATCCTTCTGAAACTTTCTGAAGTCTGAACAGGACGAAATACTTTACTATGTGTACTAATATGCATTAACATGGACCTGTATGTGGTAAATCTGGTAATATGGCAAAAAATTAAAGTTAAAATAATTGATTAAACCACAAAGAGGAGACATTTACCAAGAAAAAATACCTGTGAAAGACATTAGTTTGCCACTTCAAATGAGATTTTTAACATGAAAGCTGAAAACTAGATTATTGCCTACTTGGAATGTAATCAAATAACTGATGCTCAAGACAGCTGACTTCTTTCCAGTTTTCATGGCTTCACTGGATGCTGAAGTGAATCCTGTTTGTTTTTAAAATTACTTGCCAAAACTAAAATATTTTTTCTCAGCATTGGTTGAACTGATTTTCTGTAAACTGATTTAGCAAATAATGTAGAACTTGTTGAAAGTGAAATCATAAATCTGTCACAAAAACAATAGACCTCTCATCAGCTTCTTCATCAGTGGGCCTAACAGCACCAATCTCATTGACTTCATGCTTGCTCCAATGTGAAAGTTATCATCAAGTACATAAAGGATATTCTATTCATAAATGATAACTAAGGCACTTTTAACATTATTTTATTCAATGGATTTTAAAAATACAATACTGAACGCTGGCTGAAATTGCTGCAGAACAGAGACCTGTGCATGAGATAATTTTCTTCGGAAACGCTCCTTTTCCTGATACTGTGGGAGTTTGCTAAGATTTACTTCAGGAAAGATATTACCATACAAACTCCAGCAGAGTAAATGTGGTTTTAAAAGCTCGTTGCATTAAGCCTTTTATTTTACTTTATTTTACCTAAACTCTTATCCAAATCCTCCCTTTGCAGATGCAGATATCATAAGAACTGTGGTCTTTGAATAAGTCCAGAATTGTATGTTCTATATATCACCTATTTATATTTTAACAAATTATACAGTTTCAAGTAGCCTCGTCCTTTGAAAATCTTTAGCACCCAATGCTAGCACAAGGCTCAACACAGAAATAGTTATCATCTTAGGAACAGGAAAAAAAGCTCAATTTCTTTTCAAGTACAATGGATTAATGTAGGGGGAAGTCAATAGTGCTAAATTCATCCTGAATGTTAAAACCATGGATTGCAATGGCACTAAGGGTCAGAGATGAGTTTGACCTGCTGTGGCCGTGGCTATTTAATTTAATTAACATTTACATTCTAAAAAAGAAACCCATTTGCAAGTACTAAGTAATATGGTAAATGTGGAACAAATTATCAGCAACAGCAGGGGAGATTTAAAATATGCATCTTGAGTTTGGAGTCACTCAGAAACCTGTGGTGATGCAATCACTCAGAGTAATCTTTATGAGTTTAACTTTGCCAAGAATGCATGTGCAAACGGTGTTCCAGAGGCTCATTCAACGCAGATGACACACAAACTGCCCTAGATTGTCAAAATACCTCATCCATGTGGGCCCATGCCTGAATGTTTTTGCACTTCAGGTGTTTCCTAATGACTTAGAGCAGTGTTTTTCAATCTCTTTTGATTTGAAAACCTGTACAACTTTTCTAAGGCAAGATGCAGATCCCTGTATAGTGAATCCGAGGCCAGTGGCCATGGCCGCAGGCCGCAGCTGGGGAGGTTCAGTCCTCCATGCCCTGGTGTTGGCGAGCCCAGCGTGCGCCCACTCAGCCCATTTCTGTCACAGCCCCCACCGCCCCCAGGTACACTGCAGCCCATCTCCCCTCACGGCCCCGAGCACAGTTGCTACCTGGGAGGCAGTAGCAGTGGCCATGGCAGTTGGCGGAAAGCAAGCGATCCATGCAGGCCGAGTTCTTGCAATGCGGCGCCATGTCCAGAGCACGGCCCACGGTAACGCCGCAGCTAAGGGCTCTGGGGCTGTGGAAAACACCGGAGGGTTTTTTTTTAATGCCACTCGTTTACGGGTACTCGGATTAGCCCCGCGAAGCCGGTAGAGCACGTTAGCNTGTGGGCCCCGCGCTGGGAGGCCGGGCCGAGCCAGCAGGGCTTCGGCAGTGAAACCGGACATTCGGGCAGCAAAGGCAAGAGGCGACGCATTTCTTTGTGTTGCTGTGGGCCTGTGTTAATGCGTGGCTGGTGCCCGGAAGTCCCCCCGACCATCTGCACAAAAAAGCTTTATCCCACTGTGGGTTTGTTGCTACAGCAGCATCAGAGACTTTGGGCTGCTCAGGCATAAGCCTGCGTAGCTCTGTAGAGCCAACCCAATGGGTGTATTTAGTAGCAGACCGGTTAATAACGCCGTACTGACTTAGGCCAGAAAAAATACATTCCTCTTTGAACAAGAAGTACTTCATAGTATTGCAAGGTGTATTAAGTTGTTGTGGAGGGTGATTTGCTTATTTATGATACACTGCAAATGTAAAAGCGTAAGGTAGGAGGCTGGTCTCTAGATCAGAGGTCATGACTGTATTTGCTGCCTATGTTGACGCAGGGCTCTGCAAAGCTGAGCAGCGAAACAAGCTTGACTTCAGCTAACCTGCTAACCTGTGTGATGGCCTTTTGTAAAATTCACATCTCTGGGCATCTAAGGGTGAGCCATCCTTGAGCTTCCTCCATGCCTTCCTGAGGCCCAGCGGATAGCAGTGTCCTTTTTACCTAACTACCACCTGTGGGGACAAAGTCACGAGCGTCTATCTGTTGTCAGGCTAAAGAGTCAGCTGCAGGAGTGTGCTTTCAGGCTAGGACCATGAGCACATGCTGAAATATTTGTTACACACTTCTATCCAAATACAAAAGATACGGCGCAGCTGAAAGTCGTGCAGGGATATGTCCACCTCTGTAAGACACGGCGAGAAGTCAGAGGATCTCTGGCTGCTTGTAAACGGTACCTGAAACAGCCCCCTGCAGCTGAGCGTGTGGCACATGCCTTTGCACTTGGTGCATCTTACATCTGGAGACAAGCAGTGTGTAACTTGTGTGTTGGATCGGAGCCAGGGTTAAGCCCCCAGTAGTCGAAGCTGGATCCCTGGTAGCACTCGTGATGGGAGGTCAGGCGCAATGAAAGAGCCCTAGTAGTTTGAGAAGGAACACACCAGCACCTCTCCTGATGGGAGGTCAGGCGCAGTGAGCAGGAGGGCCCCCCTCGTGCTGGCAGCTCCGTTCCAGTGCTTGGCTGGACTCCAGAAGATTAAAATAGAGCCTTAGACTGTCCCCTCGGCAGCACTCCCAGCCAGAGTCCTGACAATCCTGGGGTTGTACTCAAACGTGAGTCCCGCGGGAGCGTGGGCTTTACCCTAACAGCTGAGGCACTGAGTAGGTCGAAGCAGGCAGGCTTACTGCTCTTGTGACTCAGACGCGAGGAAGAGAGGGATGAGGATGGAGCCACGAGAGAGAAGCGGATCAGAACAAACCCACAAGGCACAGAAGGGGGAAGGAGCAAGTGTGCCCCAGAAGAAAGCTTGAAAAAATCCTTATTCTTCTGGGGCTGGGTTCAAAGCACGTGTAGCCATGAGAATTGGTTATTAAACTACTCAAGCCCAAGTTCTGATCTAGCTCCTTTCTGTCACCATTTCAGAAAAAAAAAAGACAAGCAAAAAAAGCAACATTTTCCTTTTTCAAGCATTTCAAAAGTAGTATGGGAAAAGGTGAAGGCTATGCAGGTTCTTGTGAAGAACCTCCACGTAGGTGGCAAAATCTTTTGTGGTCCAGAAATGATCACAGCTGAGGGGAACCTGAGCCACATTCTCATACATGTGTGAGTAATATTAAGCACTTAAACAAAATGCCTGATTTTCAGAAGTAAGGAGCACTCCCAAGTACTGCTAAAATCAACAGCAGTGGCGGATGTTGGCATTTCTTAGAGATGGGTGTTTCAAGCCACTTATCTATTATGGATTTATTTATCACCACTTAATGTAGGCATCCACACTTGAAATGTTTTGTTTCAGTATTTTCAGAAAGTGATTACAAACAGCACTGTACAAAACATTTTAGCATTGCCTTTTTGTTCTGAGAACTCAAATTTGGTTGGCTCAAATTTTAAAGTCATTCATTTTGAAAATATCACATTGTTTCAGTCAAAAGAATGCCCGCCTCACCAAATTCAAAGTTTTTATTTTGATATTTCCAAAAGAAAACATTAATATTTACTGGTAAAAAAGGCTGTTTTGTCTTTAAATCGACTTTAATATTAGCTTATAAAGCTCAAAAGTTGCTGTTCATTTGACCATTTTTTTCTCTGTAACTGAGTGTGTATGTGAGTAGCAGACGGGAGGATTCTACCTGATTTTTTTTTCCTGTATGTTTGCAGTAATAAAACCCAGAATAATTAGATCTGTTATTCACACAGATAAGGATCAGAAGTCCTACTGATGAATTAGGATTAATTAATTAATATTTATAAATAAAAATTCTAGGAAAATAGAAAAATTTTTAGTAACTCTTTTCTAAATGAACATATATTTGTTTGAAAGGAGAATTTGAAAACAGTGGTCTGGGGAAAAGAATGCTAAAGCTTATTAATAAAGATTTTTTGTATAATTGCAAAACAAGCAAACAAACAAAAAAACAAATCAAACCCCAAACTTTTATTTAAAGACAGAATTAAAAAATACATTAATAGTTCACTCAGAGAGATGACAGTTTATATAAGTTAATACATTTGAATGAAACAACGAAATGGTTATCTTTTACTGTCAGAAGAACAAGTCAAAAACATGCCTATAAGAGTTTGTTAACTTCTTTCCAGTTGGTTTAAAAGCATTTCAGTAAAACAGCATATAACACAGAGGCAATTATAAAACAGCACTGTCCTGCAA
Source organism: Chauna torquata (assembly GCA_013399475.1). Lineage (NCBI taxonomy): Eukaryota > Metazoa > Chordata > Aves > Anseriformes > Anhimidae > Chauna > Chauna torquata. Next base: position 59,880 of record VXAL01009645.1, on the reverse strand, counting down.
GAAACCATGGCAAACTTATTATAAAGGTCTGTAGGAAGTGCACTGTTCACTTACTTATCTTCGTATGTAAAGAAGAAATCTTAGCTCTGGGCAAGCAAAACATGTGAACAACCTGGCCCTAAAAATGCATGGTACATGCAAAAGTGCATCAAAGTAATTTAAGTACACGCACACAAAAAATCCTTCTTTGTCTTGTGGTGTTTCTTGTAGTTAATTTCTTAGTAGGAGGGTACATGACTAAATGCTTGCTTTCTTTTTTTTTTTTTTTTAACTTAGTAAATGTGGTAACAATCTTAATGTTTTGAAATTAAAAATCAAGGAAGCAGAAGTGACCGACAGTCACATTTTATCTTACATTTTAAGAACTATTTTGCTGTGTTGTTTAACTCCACTTTGGCTGCATTTTGGTTAAAATATTTTCCATGTGTGAAAGTATCCACAGATACTCCAGTAGGATGCTGTTATTCTGAAGCTTACATTGAGTTGGCATGTCATGGCTGAAATACAAACATTCGTCAACATTTACATTACCATATATACTTGTGCACAAGCTATTGATAATCAACTGATGATGTAGTAAGGATGCTAGCCAGAAAATTGTGTCCCTGCTCTGTCACAAGCTGTCTGTGTGACCTTGGGCTTGTCACTTATTCCAGTTATGGCATTATCTGTACAAAAGGGAGAACAGTGCATGAAATGCTGAGCGGCTCAAACAGCATGGCAGCTAAAATACATTTAGCAACCTGTCCATCTTTGAAACAAAGTAAACAAGTACCCAAAGCAGAATCCCACCTTCCCACCAATTTCTCTTCAGCATTCAAAATAGGATTGTTCTTGTTTCTCTTGCTTAAATACAGTAACCCAATTTTATACTACATTAGAAATGTTGCAGTGCTTTTCTTTTCCTTGTATAAGAATATGTGAAAAACAGAATCACAGAAGACTGTGTTTCACTTTTGTAAGGTAATTGCCTCAGTAGGTAATATCTGTGGTGATTCTCGACTACAACCAGATTATATATACCCACAATACATGTTTACAACGTGGCTTGAAAGCATAGACTCACACCAGAAATACACAGCGGATTCTGTCTGGCTGTCATTGTAAATACACAGCTGAAAGCTACTTCTTCTGCAGGTATAACGCACAGATTATAAAGATGCCACTTCAAATCTGACGACCCAGATATCACTCCTGTATTAAGGCATTTACATTTATATAAAATGATTTTCAATTTCTGTTGATTTTGATGGGAGATTACTTTCACTCACCAACTCTGGAAACCATGCCCATTTCATTTAGATTTCTGATGATGCAGACCAAAATCAAAATTTGGAGACCATATTTGAAAGCGTGGCCTTTGAAAAATTTCCTTTCCAATAAAAATAAAAGATTTCAGAAAAAAACACAAACTACAGTCAGATTTCCATTGATTGTAAAGCTCACATACATGGATACTTGAAGATGGTCAGACAGAACCTATTTCAAAAAATACAGTTTAAAGATTATACACAAGTACACATGGTATTTAGGGTTATGTGAATGCATAGACTAGCATCTTTTTTGTTAACGAGGGAGAAGACTTGAAGTACATGATTTCATTAGAAGATCATAGGAGCTGTAAGAATGCAAGAGCACTTCAGGTCTTCTAAAGCTTAAAAGAACTACGTTTCTATGATATTAGATCAAACAAAAAATTCTGTTAAGAACATTTTTATGACAGTTATTCACTTGAATAAACCTAAGATTTCTTTTACCAACCAATCTTTTTTCTAAAATAGTATTTAATATCTGAAGTTATAAAAAATATTTGTAGTCTTGAAAATTATTTTTATTGTCTATTTTATGTACTATACATGCCTCTTTCAGGAATTATTAAAGAAGCATGAGTCATACGGCACTCATTTACTCTTGGCTCGTGGCCATCCTCAATATATATTTTGCTATTTTCAAACCATTTGTAGGTACATATGCATGAAAATATTGTCGTGTCAAGTCCCAAGATCACAGTTAGCACAGCATACATTGTTCATCTATATATTTACAAAGTTTTAAAGCACATAAAATTGTGCATTATTATGTACCAAAGTTTAAACTTTAACATACGCTTGGTTGCATATATAGCAACAAGTTACAATAAAAATCTGAACAAAGACAACCAATAAACAGCCAAATTGCTATGTACAAACAAGGCAGGAAGCAATTAAACACTGCCTTGCACATTTCACTTAAATTACTTTTTCTCTGAGGGAAAAAACCCAAACAACCCCTCTTGCCCTCCCCCAGGCCCCCAATAACCCGAAACAGTCTTCATTTTTTTCAGTGAAATAACTGGAACTCCCATTGCATTTAGTAGGGGATTTATTTGCATAATATAGGGGAGAAATTTAGTCCCTATTATAAAATGTAGCAAGATTTAGCTGCATGTGTTTCCCTCCCAGTACCACACAACAGCAAGGTGGGCTCTCTCTCTCCGAGCCCTCCTCAGACGACAGTCCCTTTGACATCCAGGGAAATATTCCACGAGATAAAAACTCTTTTCTCTTCCTTACACGTACCATTTTTTACATCAGTGTAACTGTGTTATTTTCATGATGATTCCACCAATCCAGATCCTCGGCTGGTATTGACCCAGCCTTGTGAGGGAGTGGAGCTGTGCTGATTTATACAAGTTGATGAATACCTGACTCAGCTTCAGTGGAACTACTCTTGATTTACACTGGTGCAAAAGAACCTTGAATGAGCTCCAAGGAGAGGAGAATTGGGCCCAAACTGACCTTTGTAAAAAGTAAAACACAGAAAGTCTGTGCGTTTAGCTTAAAATCTGCTTAATAAATTACTACAATTCACAGTTTGAAGGTAGATTAGTTAGGGCTACACCAATCACTTTCTCTAATTTTAGATCAATTTTGTATAACTTCAAAAAAAAAAAAAGAAATAACAATGAATAAACATAAAAAATCTGTTCTTATTGTTTGACCAACAAAATAGGAGGTTTTCTGTAGCCTAGTGACAGACAAGCTTAATAACAGTTTACCCTACTATAGGATGACTGGTTTAAAGGCTAAATCTTGCCCAAGATGCCATGGTACAAAAAGACTAAGATAACCTAGCATGGCTCGTATTTCATCCCAAAAGCACAGTATGAGAGACAGCAAGCTGGGTAAGAGCTCGTAAACATCAATACGGAGGAGAGATGATCTCTGAGCTAGCAGGATCTATACAGCTTTCAACAGTAGATGAGGCCTGCTCCAAAGTCCAGTCAAATCAACAAAACAAACAAACAAACAAACAAACAAAATCCTAATGAATTTGCAAACACTTAGCAGAGGAGGCGGCTGTAGTTTGTGCCTGCACAGAAGAAGGACAAACTACTGGCCAAAGCACATTTCCAGAGTATAACTCATAGCCTGCCTTGGAGAATACTGCCCTTGGTTTGTGCAGAGAATATACTGGCCAACAGCTCTGCTTCATACTTCTGGGCATGATTTAGCCTTACGAATTCTCCTTCATGGAATCACAAGATAAATTATACTTACAAATAAAGTATTCTAGCTATTTAGTGTTTTGCTGTAGTGGAAAAATTAGAGACCCACCATGATGAAGTCTCTGTTGTCTGAAAATTCAAGGCCCCTTTTCTAAAAATACTTTTTGCTGATGGCAAAGTTCAACACCTCAGAGAAATTCAGAGTAAGTTTCCAAGTTGTATACCATATTTTCAAACACACTATACCCTTGTTGTTAGTAAGGCTGTACTGAAGTTTTACATAACAGTCATGAGCCATGCATTTAAACACCTTAAAGAGTTGACCAGCAACTTAATGCATTTCTTTATACCATAGGAAATGTAAGGATGCACCATCTCTTTCCAAAACACTCTGAACATAAATGTTCAGGATAAATTGTTACATCTTCCTCCACCCCCTTTAATGTCTGTATTTAAAAATATTCACATTTCAGCAATGCAGTATTAAGTTATAGATTTCTCTGTGTGTGCCCTTACTGTATAGAAAATGCACTTGTTTATCAATACCTAAAGGCAAAGCAAAAGCACATGCAAGCACGGAAGATAAATGCTTTTGAGCCGCAGGTTTCTTCAGGCAAACTGTCCACAAGTGGACTGCCTTCTGGCAGATACAAAGAGTTGTTAGTGTAAACCTTGCAGTTTACTTATATCTAGCTTCCTACCAGCAGACACAGGAGTGTTTTAGACCACAGGAGATACGGGTCTACAGCTTGTTTTTGGGATCATAATATTAAAGCACTATGTTTTTTTATGCCAGTCCAAGTCATGCCTAGAAATTAGGGGAGACTGGGTTCAGCCCAGGTGAAAATAAACTACCTGAAAAACACAGGACAAAAGTTCTGTGCCAAGATGTAAGAATAAGAAAGACAGATATCTAGAAGTTTGCAAAACCTAAGTACCCACTTCAGAGCTGAGCTTCAGCTGATGTAAGTGGGTACAGACTCATTTGAATGAGCTGTCTGCTGACTCACGAAATTCTAATATGCTCTGGGCTCTAAGCCTCAGTATTTCCTGTGTCTGTGCAAGAATCCTCAGAGAGGGACCCTAGCTCCAGCTGGAGAAAGGGTTCCTAGTGATTAAAGTGATGGTCTGGGTTCTTAGTTTTAATTTGATTCCTTACTGTGAGCCTTTACTCTAAGATCTACTCAGAACAGTCACTCAATCCTTCTGTGCCTCTATGAAGTGGGAATAACAGTGCTGTATTTTACAGGATTCTTCTGAATTGCTGTAGTTGTTTGTGAAACATGAGAGTGATCTTCCTAAGAGAACCAAAGTATTATGATTAGTATTATGACAGTGCTTGAAAGGCATCTCTTTCTACTATTTATTTATTTCTGAGTGTTCATTACTATTCTTTTAAGGAGCTGCTGTACTCAGTGACTCACTGAATAGGCAGGGATAGGAATTTAGAACAAAGAACAAATATTTCTTCCAAAAGATAACTCAGTGCTTTATAACCAGAAGTATTTGAAGTCAGAACTGTCATTTACTATTTTGACTACTGAAGTTGTGGAAGAACCTCAATCTAGAGGCAATAGGATCAAGGAAGTATGCCCCAATGGACATCACTTTAACACCACTTCCATGTAACAAGGTTAAAATCAAGATGGGGTAGATTGTGGCTGGCATTTGCACTCCTAGAGTCAAATTCTGTCTTAGCGTGCGTAGATAGGCAGAATTATGATAAAATCAAGCCCTTTCTACCAGCAAAGAATGCAGCTGTTTATTAGATATATGACTACTTCTGGAAAAGCCCAGCAGCAGGAGTAGATAGCAGAGGTTTTTACATCCTTATCTAACCAGCAGTGTGTAGTGGTTCTTGTGCTATAGAGTTTACTACTTCTTGCCCTCACTGTTCTGTTTTTCCTGAAGAGCCAAAGCAAAGCAAGGTGGGTTTCATTTTATGAACATCTTGTTTTATCTCATCACTTTCTGCAAAAACATACGGCCTCAGCATATTGTTATCTTTATTCTTTAATAAACAGTTATATGGCAGTTTTGCTTAGAGGCTAAACAGGTTAGGGGAGCATGGGCTGGGTGCTGTATACTAGAAAACAATGTAAAGTGTTTTGACTTCTGAATATGATTATGATATTGTTCTGGCTCTCCCTGGTAAAGAACCATTCTGCTAATGAGCATGATCTAATGTAACAAGCTGTTGCTGCCATCAGTGACAGTAAAACATCACTGTTTGGTTCTATGGTGCGAGTCAGGTTTTCGCCATGCAATTCCATGTGGCATAAAAACACGCAATGTATGTCCTTCTAGCTGCAAGTTGGCGCTGACACTTCTGCTCCCCCCCATCTTCTCACCCACAGGAATTTTCAGTATGGGTCTTGTTCAAAGCCCGTGGAAGTGAATGGAAGTCTTTCCATCCTCACTGAGGATTGAATCAGGTAATGAATATTTTTGGTGCAAAAAGTTAACTTCCCTCTCCCCAAGAAAGAGAATTTACAAATCTAAATCCCTTATAGAAAGTTTTTGCCCTTATATCACTGCAAAGACTCTTCTTGGCTTCCACATACTGACCAAGCATGAAATAGTGAATAACATTTATTTTTTAATTTATGGATTGAGTTCACAGGGATTTTAATAGCACTGGGGTTATGGAAGTGCTATTTTAATAAGGACCACAGATCATGGGCCCAAATCCTTACCTCCACCTCAAGGACTTGTAAACTCAACTATTTAACTCAAATATCTTTATTGGAG
>VXAL01009645.1:36651-47566 GCA_013399475.1 Chauna torquata | reverse complement strand
TGAAGCATTACACTATATAAATTACAGTTTAACTTCAATTTTAATTTCAGTGATTGTAGATTTCTTGTCTTGCTGTCTAACATTCTGGTAAAGATACTGAGTACCTTATCTACTGTTNCTCCTTTTCAGAACTGCATTTATATAGACTCCCTTGCTCTTTACAATGTTTGGTTTGTGTAGTAACTTCAACACTGTCTTAGATCCAGGATCACACAACTGCTCTCGCGGTTTTGTGGTCACCACTGAAGATTGCGGTATGTGGTGGGCTGAGATATTTTTGCCAATAGGTAGTATACAGCTGGTTTTCATTTGAGAGGAAACCTGACAAGGCGAATACACTGTCACAATAATTCAGCACAAAACACTGAAGTTTAAAATATTCTCCCATATTTTCCCAGCATATATATGTAACTCAAACACTTTGGAGAAAAGGAACATAGAACTGTCTATGCACTGTATTAACATACATATATTTATTTTTGATGCGAAGGGTAAAAATTTCCCAGATGCTCCTGCACTCTGGGGAAAAACTAGATTTTCTGAGTGTTAGAATAGGAAGATGAGGAGGAAGGAGATAGTGGAGATGTGAAAGCGCAATGGTATATTCATCTCTGCTCCCCTGCAGGTTACCAACAGCTCTAAAGCAAACAAGACAAAGGGGGTCTTAATTCAGAGCAAGGAGGAACAGAAATATTATCGTCTTGTTCATAATTATGGAGGGCCAAACATGTTATCAATGAGAAAAGCAGTTGTCTTGGCCCCTATTCCAACAGCAGGTTGCTTATATATTAAGAATATAGAGCTGTAAACAGATCTGCACCTCACTTGTAGAAAGACAGATCAACCATGTCCATATACGCCCTCTGCAAAGGTCATGAGCTTTACCTATAAATAATCAGTTAACAAAATGGTTTGCAAAAGTACAGGCCTTGCTATGGTGCACAATGGGGTGTAGTTCAAAGACCCCTGAGTTGAGTAGGCAAAGTCTTGATCTGGGAACAGTACTGGAAAACCAGTGCGAGGGACAGAGGATAGGTAAGTTAGACAAGTATGTTAACATTCGTGATCCTTCTGCACTGGGGGACTGAGGCAGTATTTCTGCACGGTACTGGACAGACTTATGAATGCTTTCAGGGCTAGACTGCCATCTTTATCACAGAGCTACTTTCTTCCCTGTGATATTGTTGATGAAGATTGTTTCTACAACCTAGTCTGAATTTTCATTTTTATTTTTTTAATTGGCAATTTGTCATGGTGAAAAATATCTTCAATCCAGAAAGACAGAGAAAAACTATTACCGAAATGAATGCCCATGCATGGCACTAGCTTACCTCACATTAGATGGGAGTGAGTTTTACAAGCAGACTGACACATTTCTTTGTAACAGTCTAGTATGACTGTCATTTGATTTTACCTGTAAAAATCCTTGTATAAAAGCAACAACTAGGAAAATCATGTTCTGGGTTTGAATTTCATAAAAGCAGAATTGCACTTTTGATACAACTGCTCTTTTTATGATGTCTGTAAATAATTCTCCATTTAGATTTCAAATTACAGCCTTATGCAATTTTTAAGAAAGCCACCTTAAAACCTCCTCAGTCTCAGAAACAGACTATTACCTGTATGTAGTCTATAACTTGCTGGTGTCTTTGTTTGGCTGCAGCGACTTCACTGTCTGAAATTGCTTCCCTCAGGGATTGCTGGGTTTTCAGAGAGTCCAGCTCTATGACAGCAGAAAGGCGGCAATACAGGCTTATAAATTTTTCCTTGTAACAGCAAAAATGGACTGTGAAAAGACCAAGTGCAAAGGAAACACTTATATTCTGGTTATGAAATATGAAATCCTTAGCTTTCAGAACACACATTTTATTAAATGTAATTACTAATTCTCTGGATGGGTTACTTTAAGCTAGAAATAAATAATACAGGCTCTAATTCTCCTCTCATTTACACTGGATTTATTCTGTTACTTCATCAATTTCAAAAGAGTCATTTCTAATTTATGTCTATGTGAAGGGATAATCAGGCCCTTAGTATGCAACTCCAGAGGCTATTTTGCCCATGATAGCTTTAATCAGAAAGGCTGTTTTTCTGAGGCTCTTAATTTCTTTTATCAAGCAAGTAATGACATGACTGTAAAATGAAACCCATCAGGTTTTTTTTTGTTTGTTTTAATTGAGTGTTTCAGAAAGAAAGCATCATTTTGGAGGGTGATAACTTTCTTTTGGTCTAGGCTAACGTAAATCAGTAACTCAAACATAAATGACAGCATGAAAAACATTTCAGTAATATCACAGTTCGGGTGAAACAATTAAAACTTTTTTAGGTGTTATCACATATCATCCCCTGAACTCTCATGCAGAAGAGTAACACAGAAAGCTCAGAACTGACGTCTTGCTTTGTGTAATTTGACTTTGGGTTATCACAGAGCTATGTGAGCTACCTCTAAAAGAGGTAAGAGACAGAACAGCTAAGATGTCATGGAGCTTCACAAATGTTAATTTACCTGGCCTGTTAAAGCTATATTCTTCCAGAACCTGCATTTGCTCAGGCAAAATTTGCCAGTTCTCTCTGCAAACTGCAATATGGACACACGAAACTTGCTGAGGGAGAGCAAGTTTTCCGAAATACTTCCCCATTCATTGCAAGCATACAGCATGATCTTGTTATAGCAGTGAATGGCAGCTGGCTTAATACTGCTACTTTTCTGGATTGGGGCATGATATTTTTCAGGGTGTTTCAAGTGCAAAACTCATACATTCTTCTTATCATAAATATTAAAACAGAAATAAAAACAGTGCCACAGATCTATTTATCCCTTGCAAACAACATGATAAGAAAAATTAAGAATTTCTCAAAACAAGAAATCTGATCACAGAAACATCATTAACTTAACAATAAGGGCCTAATCTGAACACAGAAATCCCACAAAAAAAAGAGTGAAAGAAAGAATTCTACCTTCTGGTTTCCCAAAGATGCCTAGATATTGCAGGGATCTAGTCTGAATAGTGTGTGGTCTTACAGTATATATGCCATATGTGGTGGACTCTTGAGTGAATTACAGCCGCGGTTTCAGCTTCAGTGCTGAAGTTTCTAGCCTTTGTGGTTTTAAGTCAGACCCTTTAATGTTACTTTAACAAATGTTACTTCAACATAGTCTTTTGTGGTTATGCAATTATATAGTTGGTAGCCACCAGCTAATGGGTAATGGAAGCTTCTAATATTTGAGATGTGAATCACAGTCACTTTATAGAACATCAGGGATGCATATATAATAAGTCATATATAAAATGTCATCTGCCTTTGGCCAGATGATTGCTTACCTAAAAAAAAAAAAAAAAAAAGAGGTAAAATTCAGCTTTCCATCCTGTTCGCTCTGACATGAAATGCTTCCCCACTGCAGCAACACGGCTAAACAGAGAGGTCTGCACCCAGACTGCTATTTTAGAGGTTACTCTGTTGCATGTTTATCTGTACCACATCATCCCACTCAGTGTCTATTGCTTTGTCAGCCCAATGCAAACTATGTACCAGAAGTAAGCATGGCTACTGCCCATGGTGTATGTACCACATGATGAGAGTTAAATAGTTTGCAAGACCTCTAATACAGAGATGAATTTCACCAGAGATGAATGTAGTTCATGCATTAATTTGCACAGTGAATGCAGTAGTCACCTCTCACAGGGAGAAATAATATGCTGAATACACAGTCTAACTGTAGACCTCAAGGTTTCATGTCAAGAAGACAGTAAATCTGGCTTTAGGGCACTACAGCCACATCAAATACCACAGCCATGTGACGCAAAGCACTGAACTAACTCTTCTAGTTCAATTATGTTAGTTTTCTGTTAAGGGGTAACTTCGCTTTGGCAGACTGTACACAAGCTCACATATTGTCTGTCCATACCACTCATAATTTTATGGCAGCTCAGCTGTCATCTGTCCTCCCACAACCAGCATAAAAACCCAGAGTTGTCAGGGGCACCACTTTGTGTTCTCTGACTGGTGTGACATAAACACAATCATATGTTCCTGCGTGACTCAAATCAAAGTTGGGCTGCTGGATGATGGTAGGTCATGGATCTACTGTGACTGCAGAACCACAGCCTTAGCTAAAAGACCCTCCATTAACATCCAACTACCGTTCTCCTACATTAGTGACTCTGACAGCACCCAGCAATGACATATAGGAAATAGGATGATGATGGTAGTGGTGTCACATAAACACTGGAGAGATGTATCACTGAGGACCCAGTCGCCACCACAAACCTATTCTGTAGTGGCTCCCTGTGAACTGTCTCCATCAGTTTTGGCTCTTACCTTTCTCTGTCCTACAAGGCAGAGGAAAGAAATGACAAGCAGTTTTACAGGCCAGAAGGAAACACGAGACTAATGTGTAAGGCTCAGCAGTTCCCTTAGTTATCATATTCTTTCTAAAAAGAACTATGAAGTCTTTATGAGCTGCTTTTATGTGGAGCCTTTCTTTACTCTGTGGACCAAAGAGAAATAAACGAGAAATAGAGGACCTTGGAGCTGAAGCATCTTCTGACTTCTGTTAGACAGCTGTAAAACCCTGTTTCGGGGAATTCTTACCTAGTCAGCAATGCAGTTGAACAGGAGGACTGAATCTGCTACAACACAGCACATGCTCCCTAAAGAAGTAGATTCAAGTCCAGTGCTTTAGCATTTTTCAGAATAACAGGCATTTCCTGCACTGCAGCAATAGGACTGAGTCTCCCACATTTTTCCAGAAATGAAAAGGAAAAAGATGACCCTGACCTGGGAAACTCCACTCAGACCTTTCACAAAGTTGTGAGGGAGTCAGACCTTGAGTAGGACTATTTGTAAGCAGGAGCTGCAAAAAATCTCCTCTGCAAAACTGGTTATTCTTGTGACAATTTAAAGGGACTTTTTTTTTGCATCTGCTTTTACACTCCAACCTTGCTGTATTGTAATTTTTTGATTCTATTTTTTAAAGAACATCATCTTCCAAATAAGCTCGTAGACATACTGGATAACTGTGGGTTTTGCTCTATGCCTTGCATTTCAATAACGATTGCTACAGTATATGCTTTAACCGCTCTGCTCCCTCTATAACTTGTACACAGTTATAGGTAGTGTTGTTGCCAAAGCCATCATGTGATTTATTGACTCTCCACTGGGACAAGGGGGAAAACAGATACAACTTTGTGATTTTATTATAAGGAGACTGGGTTAATATTTCTAGGTGAAGCAAGCTACTATACCGAGTTCAAACATCTGAAGAGGGAGGTTAAGAAATCCTGAGTGTGGGGTGTAAGGATTATTCTGTCCTGGGGCAGTGCAGACGTCGTCTGAGGCGGGGAGCAGGAGAAGAAAGGAGACATTGTGACCCAGTTCCAACACCTCCTGTGTATACAGACGGAAGTGCTTAGCCTGTAGAGGGACACGCGCGGGGGAAGAAATAGGAGAGAATTACAACATGGCACTTATATAAACAACACCCCAAATGATATAAAACATTAAAGAAAATTTGCACAACATCAAGCTCGGAATTTTTATAAAACATAAATATTTGGGGGGGGGTTCTAAATGTGGGTTCATGTCACTACATAAAATAAAGATTTAAAGCTGCAATGCTCCACATTAAAACAACACACACAGGCACAACCCCCCTGAAAACAACATTTATGTTTCTTATTAGGCAGAAAATGATCACATGCCATGTGCTTTTCAAGATTATGATTGCATAATTATGTGAAAACATGAAAATGGATTCAATTAAAAACCTTTAAGATTCAATTTAGGGTTGGTTAAGAGAAATATGCAGCTCTCCCTCAACATAGCCCTGAAAAGGTTTAACAAGTGCTGCAGCAGGAGAAAATGGCACACACAGGATTTGGCCTGAGGCTGCCGTGTAGCTGCTGTGTGCAGCACTGCGTTTTACTCTGGGTATGCAACAGTGTCACTGCCCATGATTCTGTTTACCACGAAAATAATAAAAATACATAAGTAAATCTGTTGAATCAAAAATTCAATTCATTAACACAGAATTTTGGTCCTCAGTCATCAAAATATTTATAACTTTGTTTAACTAAAAGGTCAGGTTTATGTCTATCCCTCATGCACAATAGATGAACTTAAATGCTTGGCTGAACTGCAGCCTAAGGAACAAATTGCACAGTGATTTCAGTATTTCAGTCCCTAGCTCAAAAAAGAAAAAAAAGGAAAAAAAAAGGATGCACAAAAGGTATACCCTCCAAGAAAATACACTAGCATAGAGACCTGTACAGAGCCCTATTGAATTAGTGACTGACCACAAGGCAGCACACCATCTGTCTTAATTTTGGATTTACTTGAGTCTTGGCTCTTCCTAGGCCAGAAGGTGCCACACTGATGGATTCCTTTTTAAAAGTAAAGCCTAAACCTTTTAAAATCAAGAAATGTAGAATGAGATTCATTTATTTTAAGGCCACATCTTTCTAGCCTCACAAACAGATCTTGAAGTGAATATAAAGATGACTTACTTCTACTGTAAGCCCTCTTTACCCTTGTAGACCAAAACAAAATGGAATTCATGTAAACAAGAAACAAACTCCTTAGCTTATTTTTTCATGGATCTTTCACATCATAGATTATCCTCCCTGACTTCTTTATTTATTCACATATGCATTTCTTGTACCTAAATGTAAAGCCAGAAGCCAGATACCTCTCCTCACCCACAGCAATCTGGAGGTCTGGAGCTATGTGTTTTAGGAGTCTTAAGTTTATCTGTGTGTGAAAGAATTGCAAAATGCTTGTCTTCAGTAGGCCTTTCACCCTAAGTATTCCCTCAAAAGGAACAGTCAATTGCCCTGCTTCACTGGGAAAATACCTATCTTTCTTTGGCAGCTGGGTAAAGGTGCTCACAGCTACTAGAGTTTCATGTGAAAGTGCTTATTTGCACCTGCCCAAAGCTGCACAAATATGATAATGGATGCAAAAATAGAAGCCTTTGAAAATTAGTCTCTTGTATGTTCAAATATCCAGGAAAATAACTGTTTACTTGAAGGTGTTTTTCTCCCTCAGAGTAATTGGATAGAAAGTTTCTTTAATTGCAACCTTAACATTTAATTCCTACTTGAAAGTCACACTGTTTGTAGCTTTTAGTTGTGTTCTTAAGAATCAGTTTTTAAAAGGGTGATAAATACCACAAAGGAAAATACCTGATGCAGAGGTAGATTGATCTGTTTAAGGAGAGCTTTCACTGCCATCTGGAGCTCATACAAGAACAATTGAGTAGGGCAGTCTGAAGTATGATCCATACTTTCCACAGATTCTGAGCCAGAAAGTGTTTGGATCCATTCCCACTCATCTCTGTATGTTGAGTTGAGTTAAAATTAGAAATATAACAAAAGTTCAGTGCACAAGCAGGAATTCAGTGTATGTGGGATCTGTTGATAGTTTAATCCTCATATAGGAAAACATTCTAAAATAGTTCAATCCTGATTGTTTGTGGTTAAAAAATCTAACTTAGAAAAGTTTAATTTTTCTAGCACATGTACATCAGGCTGAACATTCCTTGCTAACATCTGAAAGTCTAACTGCCTTTGAAATACTTCACTAAGGCTTCTCGCTGCAGGTTTTCCACATATTTTATTCCATATCTACCACAATCTTTTAAAAAGCATGGATAGGAAATGACAACAGTGACAATTAGCAGGAAGTTTAATTTCTGTGGCAGACTCTCTTGTACTCACTGGAGCCAAAGAACATCCTGGTTTTGTTTTGTTTTGCTTGACATATATCCATTCTAGACCTGATAAATATAAGAATCATCTTTTTAGATCAAATCCTTAATTCACCCTGCCCGTTATTCAGTCTTGAAAGGCATCCTGCACCAAACGTTTTAGAAAAACAGTACAAGAAACCCCACTGGAAGATGAGTAATAAATGTGGAACAGCCTGCTCCCAAATAAAGATCTGATCTTAAACCTCAAGTGTCTTAAACCTCAGAGTTTGTTATAAATCCTGAAATGGTAGGCTTCATATTCCTTCCAAAATTTTTGTTAGTGTTAACTTCTACATTCTGGATATCCTTGTTATTCATGTAGATATCCAGTTCCTCTTTGAATCATGCAAAGTTCTCAGCTGGTTGCTGAAATGATATGGGATTAAAAGTCTCCAGTAAAAAAAGCACATAAAATGTGTTGCCTGCTAGGCAAGGACTAGGCAGTGCAAATAAATGCACTTGCCCAATAGATAAGGGAAGCACTGGACAAATGGAAAAACGTCTTTTCCAGTGCACAGCAGTTCAACGGCTGATAGCATTTGTCTGAATATGCTGTATGTTTGCTGTGGATTAGAGTGAGAAATCAGATATTACGCAAGAGAATACACTGAAAAATCACCAACACCCCCTGGTCGGTGAAAATCAACGGAAAGGGGGACACTGAATTCACTGGAAGCTGAATCAGGGCTGCAGGCTATGATCTTCCCAAAATATATATGGCAAATCATTACCACTGTGCAGAATGTGAGTGACAACAGAATACTATCCTTAGAAACTAATGGGCTCATATGTATATGTTCTGGATAGGCCTTCAGAATTGCTGGAAACACGCAGATGCACCTGCTTAGTTCAGCACTGATCTCTATGGTACACACCTGAGCCAGACGTTGCTGGCAGCTACAATTCTCCAATGGCAAAATTGCATTAGACTTGTAATGAATGTTCTCTCTCTACGTACGTGTGTGTAAATATGTGTATGTTCACTTACTTGGAGACATTGCTGTTGTCTCGGATTTTGACATGACACAGGACATTAGGCAACTTCTGCAACACAAGAACTTTGATTTGATCCACAGAACTGCAGAGTTTAAGGTAACCCAGATACAAGCCGGGAGGAAGGCGTTGCTGACTTCGTTTGTGATAGGCAAGTATGTCCTGTTTTAAGAGAAGCAGTCCTACATATAAATCCCAATATTTTTCCACATAAGCAGAAGAGTTTGGGATCAAAAAACAACGAATGTTTTTATAACTATCTTTTTGTTTCAACAGTGTTCCCAATTCGCAAAGTATTTAAGCACATGCTTAAGCATATAAATAATCTCCAGTAGTTTGGATGCACTTGGACAACTTTCTACTTAAAGCCATACTAAGGTTCTCAAAGCTCTTCATGTCATGCAGGCAGCAGCCCTAAGAAACTGAGATTTCAACCTTCTACAACCGTTGTATTTAAACTAGCTTAAACAGCACCCGCCTCTGCACTTGTCTGATCATTTCATCAGTGAGTTTGGTCAGGAAACTGTTTCAGCTGAAAAACAGCTCAGGAAATGCAGCAGTTGTTTTTCAGCCAGGTCAGTTCCCTGGTTCACTTCTGGTGTGTAGCTACACAGAGGAGCAGAGTGGCATTGGGAAAAAGCTATCAGCTAGGGAAGGTGGGACAGAACGGCTGCATAAACCAGTACTGTCACCAAAGAAATGCATGTAGAGTCACAGCCTAGATCTCTTGAAAACCTGTTCTGTATCACCTGCTATCAACAGGAAGATCTCTATAAGCATGGGAATTGGTGGTTTGCAAAGTTAAATTAATGACTGTGTTTTGTGAACAAATACCTTTATCAACAAATAGAGCTCAGAAAGAATTAATACTGATGGTGTATTTGCTGAAGTCAGGAGACATTTTTAAGGCTATGTGCAGCAGTCCCCGAGAACTACTCTAAAAATGATGTCTGCTGCCATCCTGAGAAATGTGTGCCTCTGCAGTGGGTGAGGATTAAGACACCTGGCCATACGCCTTTACTCTTGGAACCATCAAATTATCTGCCAGTGCTATGCTTGGCTCTGACCAATGCAATTAGACCCTCATTTTCACAAGCACTTCATGAACAAAATACCCATTCGATGATTAAACAAGTAATACAAGAAAGGGTGGGCATTAGATAGGAATGTGTAAACCATTAGGGGAACATTTTTTCCACTAGGATCTCTGTGGAAATCTGATCCAGCCTATATTTTGGGTTTCCTGATATAAAACTTTTGCCCAGATTGACATTTTTCTACACCTTTAAGACATTTTAATACAGTAAATCTAACATAGATCAGGTAAGTTTTATTGTCTTTTGGAAATTTTTTAACGTTCTTAAAACCTGGTAATGTATATTTTGATTGCCTGTCAGTTTCCGGTACCAAAAGCACAGTCTCTGCCCAAGAAAGTGCCTCAGATTCAGAAATTAACCACAACAGTCATTGTCTAGCTGAGGTGACAAAAGAAGGGACTAAGACAATAGTTTTTCTTGTAGTATTTTGGGTAACTATGCCACTCAGTTGTAGAGAAGAGAGAGATTGGCTACTGTCATTTTGTGTGAAATAAGTTGCTGTTACCAACACAACACATATATTAATCTTACTTTGAACTCTATAGATTTAACAAGAGTTTACAGATACCCTGACTCTTGAAGGGCTGAAAACCCATGGCTCTCAATGATGTTAACTGAACTGACAATGCTAAGCACCTTCTAGGATCAATCCTTATCTTGGTATTGTTCTAAATGTGAAGTCTGGGGGCATGTTATGCAGAAATTAAAGGAGGGTTACAGTCAGTAAGGAATTCTTTAGCAACTATACCAGGCTCCAAGGAACTCTGAACCCCACAGAACAAGTTCATTAAGTAGAACAGTAAGGTTTTAAACATAGAGTTAGTGTTCAAGGTTGGATGGAAAAATCTTATGGAGTGTAGAAATTTTAAGTGTCTGTATAGGTGCTTAAGAACATCACAGAGAAATTTTAAAGGTTTTTATATCCCTTGCTAAGGAATGCTATAGCATGGCTTCCCAAAACCGATAGAAACTGTACCAATCTCTGCTAGGACTTTGAAGTAATTTCTTTAGAATCTCATGGATATTTTACATATTAAAGATCTGGTCCCGGCCCCCTTGGAAGTAATATAAGTCT
>VXAL01009645.1:4954-25290 GCA_013399475.1 Chauna torquata | reverse complement strand
GCATCATATCCAGTAGAGTACTTAGTGTCTTCCATTTGGAGGCAGCCAAGTCCCTCTTTTGATCCAAACCAGTTGTTAACTCTCTAACGTATTTCTTTATATGAAAAAATAAAAGAGAGATCCTTGAGACGTTTTAGTGGAATCCTGTGTAAAACTGATTTCTAGGAAAAAACAAATCAATAGGTGTGTAGGGTACAGAGGGAGTAAGGGTGTGTCTGTGCTTGTGCACATTCTAGCTTTCAGATGTTTTCATCCAACTAATTTCAAGGGTTAAGAGCAAGATAGTATGCTAAAGTGATTCCAGATGGGCCAATATTAATATCTTTCTTTTCCTGATGAATGAGAAGGTATGACCTAGTTAGAAAACTGCTAAAATTACAGGCGCCACAGAGGCTTCAGCTGGTGCCCTACCACATAGATATTTATCCTTACCTCTGCAATTATAATGCTGATGAGCTGCTCGAACCTGCTGAAGGAGACGTTCCAGGGCCTCAGTGTGTCCCCTGTGCCGAGGATCTCTTCCACTGCAGTCTTTCCAGTCTATTGAACAAAGGAAATAAACAGAAATGAAACACAAAGGAGCAAAAGAAGGTTTTAAAATATTTTCTTGCCTCTGATATTTCTTGGCTTTAAGGGAGTTCTTACATCTGGGCATGCAGGAGAAAATGGCAGTTGTTTTTAAGTCTGCTGTTGTTACTTACATAATAAGCTTCCTTTGCCTTGTGCCAGCTAGGTAATTAATCATAATGATTATTAACAAAGAGCTCACAATCAGCTCCCAGTAGCTCCTGTAGTGACTGACTAGACAATGGCTATTTCTCTTCAGTACATAAATGACTTCTGTTGCTGTAGTGTCAGAGGTGCTTTCAGCCTGTGCCATACTGACCCTCTCAGTACCTCCCTAAGATCACACTACTGCTCCTTCTGCATTTTGTGGAGGAACCAGGAGGCTATGTGACTCTCCTGCAGTTACATAGGAAACCAATTGCAAAGCAGAGAATGAACATCTTCCTACATCCAGAGCTAGCTCTGTAGCCACAGAAACATGCTCCGAGTAAAAGCATTTCTGAAAATCTGCTCCCAGCAAAGAGGCCTGAATGAACACTGGCAATTCCTGCCTTGGAGTCTACAGTCTGCTCAGCGCTGCACTCATGAGGCAAGAAGCTGCGGTTTCTGTCCCACATCCCCTGAACCTACAAAAGACTTTATTTTCACTCTTACTTGCTACTAGCTACAATCTCAATCTTGATTTTAAAAAGCAGACAGCCCTTTCACAAACAGGAGGATGAAATCATGTCTATCAGAGCGGATCTTTTTTATTCCAGATTTGATCATTTTCATACTTTCATTATAATAAAAAATTATTACACCACACTTTCCTGACTCAAAGTAATGGTGGATCAGGGTATTAAGAGATCTGTCTCCAAGGGAGACATGCTTCCATCTTTCAGGCACAGACGCCACATACATATTCACAGCCACTTGCAGTTTGCTTACTCACTAAACACACAATTCGAGTTTCTAGTGCAAGTTCAGAGTCAAGCATTCCTTCCAATGGGCTCACTATGCCAGGGATATAAATATATATTTGTTGCCATTTAGTATAGCAGCTAGAGTGGTGGTAAGCCCCATAAAAGGATGGAAAGAGAAGACAATTGCTATCCTGATAGCTTGTGGGCAGTTGTAACAGCTGCAGGGTGGCTATCCTGCATGTTGTATGCTATTGCAGAGATCAAGAGCCAGATGCATTTATAGCTCTGTGTGGTGAGGTCAGTTCTCAGATCTCCTGTGGGCAGCCAAGAGGAACCAACTGGAATTCACCAATACCAAAGTGCTTGGGGGTCATCAGACAGGTAGAGTTTAGAACAACCTCATGGTTTCTCTATTCCTGTGATTCCCAAACTTTTTGAGCCTCCAGACTGCTGACTACCTCCAAAATGATGTGGAAATCAGACCAGCTTCCCTCATTGTCCTTCAATCACATGCTAATCAATAAGTCTAGAAATGTTACTGTCTGCTGTGGTTTCACAGACCAGCTGCAGAATGCCAGTCACAGCTTTCTATGCTTCTACTGTGTGTGAGGGGGAAACAAGACAGTGGCAAGCACTCATGCTTGTGCTACAAGGATGCATCTCCAAGGATGTCACTGACTTTTGATGCTCTGGGATTGGAATGGATCCAGATTAACCCTGAAGCTTTTATTTACCTTGCAAATTTTTCTGGCTGCCATTACAAACAACTTTGTACTTAATGTATTCACACTGAATTTGTACCTTAGGGCCATATTCCATAATGTAACACTGGTGTAATTTCAGGTTGCTGCCTTGTTGCCAAGCACAATTCTGCTAGCTTTCAAAACTAATGATGAAGGCAGACACATGGATAAAGAGTAAGTTCTGTCCCCAGTAACTGCACCAGTATCTTGACTCTCAAGCTAAAATTCTGATATTAGTATTACTTAATGAAAATATTTTACACTCAGGCTCAAAGGGTCTCCCTTGCTAGAAAGCTTAAGCATGTGTCACAAGTGTCACTAAGGGTACTTTATGGAAATACCACATTCTTGCCAGCTATATATGTGCAGTGAGCTGAGCCTGTCTAATGCTTCTGTGTTCACCGACAAAGAAAACATATATACATAGCCATAAAGAAACATTTCTCTTTACCACAAACCCACAAAAACAACCATACATATCAAGTAATGCTCCTGTTCTCCCACAGGGAAATCCAAGTATCCTTTTGTTACCTTGGTTGCCTTTTAGAAAAGCAACCCCACAGTGTTGGTCCTGGGAACTTCAGTAGTACTCCCATGGATGGTACTGCTCTCCCTGTTGGAAACAGGGACTTCACTGAGTTCTGAGCAGCTGCACATGACAACATGGCCCTAATGCCAGCAAGTCCAGGACCTTCTGCTACTCCAAAGCCTAGAGTCCTACACTAAACATACGAAAATGAACTTCATTCTCTATGATTTTTTTTTTGTTGATCCACTGAAATCTACACCAAAACTTCCCTTACATCCCAAAGCTTTGGAACAGGCACACATTGTCAGAAGGTTAATAGCAGTGGACGAGAAATAGACAGGGAAGAAAATGCAATACGCTCAAAGCAAATGTTCATATCACACAAAGCTAGTTTTAGATACCACCTGTATTGCCAGGAGTGCCCTGTTCTGTGGGGATATTTAGTTGAATAACTGCCAGTTACTGTAAAAGAGTCTTGTTTCTCAGCTGATGTAAGTTTTCAGTTTGTGGGGCCAAATCCTGTGTACTTACACCTGGGTATAGTCAAGGTAATTGCCTGTCACTGAATTATTCAAAACAACTGCATAGCAGTGAGTTATTTGCATAGCCAAGAGTAAAATTTTCTCCCACTATTGTAGCACAGTTTTGCTTGCAAACAGAATATTTCTTTAGCCTAATTTTGGCTTTATTCTGCGGTAAATGAGCAAAATCGTCGCAAAATGGGACAATAGTACTGCAACAGCCTTGTTTATCCAACCCTCTCCATTACCATCATTGAGACTAGGTATAGCTTGCTTTATTTTCTCACATTAGCATGCAAGGTTATTAAATTGTTACATTAGCCTAATAAAAACAAGTGCTAATGCAATAAAATGAAAAGTCCCACTTTACTGCACTAATCAATACAAGGGAAGCTGTAATATGCTGAGCCAGTTCAGCAGTGAACACTAAGCCTGGAAATGTGACTAACAATAGAATGTGATTATAATTGATTAAAAATGACAAATGAAAATTCATAGTCCTAATGAAGTCTGAGAATACTTGTCATAAGTTTGAAAGAGAAGAAAGGCTTTTGGACATGTCTGGAACATTTTAGTGCTTATGGGCTAGATCCTATCAGTATGTGTGTCCACACTAGAGTATTTTACATATTGCATGCATCCCACAAGTCCACCAACTTCAGAACTGAAACCTTTAAGAATGGTCTAGTGAATGGGATCTATAATGCTACAAGGCAGAATACAAAATTACATAGCATATGTGCAAGCATTTTGGTTCTAGCAGTTTGAATTTAAGTTTTGATCCATTAATGTGCTGACAAATGAAGTCCCATAAAGCAGAACTCTCTTAAAAGAAATGAAGGTCAAAATATTGCTCTTTTTTTTTTTTTTTTTGGTAACATTAGTGACTAGAAGACAATGTTCTGTTGAAGGACTGGGGAAGAATAAAAGATAAGAAAAATAAATATACATATATGATATGATATATCTTTCTTGGGGGGCCCTGTAAAAGGAGTTTCTTTTATTTATTTATTTCGTTCCTAAATGATGTGCTAATCAAATCATGAACTCCAGCATATTTATCTTTTTCTTTTCATTGAAGAGTAGGAAATTCTGAAAAAAGCAACATGAATAATCAAACTGAGAGTGCAAACAAGCTCAACCTACTTGAAGGAGAAGCATATGCAGGAGTAGATTTGCGTGGAGGTCCCCATCCTCTCATGTTGTATGCTGAAACATGAACGTAATACCTCTGGCCCTGCAAATGGAAATAACTAGTCAAAACTTGCACTTGACTCAAAATATTGGCTGTAATAACTGGAGAGCAGTCCCTCCTGAAGTTGCTTTCTTTGAAAATCTCTTAAGTAGCTTTCAGGGGTATCAGTTGATGCACCATGACAGACTGAAAAATAGCACAAAGATTTCAGGGCAGGTGATTTGCAAAGGGTTAACAGAACACATCAATTCCAATTGACAAACTGCAATCTTTTCTACCAAAGCAGAGCCCTGGGAACTCTAACAATCAGACTTCAAGAATAAGGAAGTCCCATTTCTCCTGCTTGAACAAGCACAGCAATTGAAGAAGCTTCACCTGGTTGCCACTGAAATTGGTCAGACCTTTATCATTTATTTTGATGTGTAAACCTAGGCCAGTGGAAAGTGCTTCTGAACTTTTCATTTACAGATGTTATATACTTTGGAGATTATAAACAAACAGAAGCACTGTTCTTAACGTGTGCCTAAGAAATTGACTGTGCAAGCTTGCTTGATTTTAACTTAAGAACAGTTACTTTGTTTTGCTGCTGGAAAATGAAAAACAGAGGAAATGCACATTGTGGCTCAGCTCCCTAGCAAACAGCTTGACAAATCAAAGATTTCTCCAGATAAAAGGTTAGAATAAAACAATATTTTTTTTTCTATTCTATGTAGAGGGTTTTATCCTGTGCCCATCCCTTAGTCTTTAAAGTTAATTCTTTAATTTTCTCATTTTGAGAGCCTTTGTCCTAGGGCACTGGCCAAGGGCTTTTGGAACGTGCCTCCCCCTACTGTAACTTTGTAGGCCTGATTCGGTGTTCACTGAATTCAGTGGAAAGACTGCAGTTCAGTTGATGCTAGGTTGGGCTGCTGCTGCTGTTTCCACTGGAAATAGTTGTGTGTATTTTGAGCAAGCTTCATTTTCATCAAGTATTTTGTGAATCCAAATTTGCTTGCACAAATGGTCCTGAACAGCCAAAACGAAGAAGGTGTTCAGACATGGTCAAAACTATTCTGCTTAAGAATACATGTGAATAGTCATCAATTTTCTCTATTGCTGACCCAGTTCTTATCAGTATAAAACATGTACACAAACATAAATAACAAAAATGAAAATGACTGCCATCGAATGTGCTCTTGAAAGAAGCAGAAGTGAAAGAACAGTTATTTTAGTCATCTGTCATCAGAGTCAAGACTAGATCTTTCACGAGCCTTCGATCTGCACTAAGATTATCCTATGATCCTGAAAACAGCAGCTTTCATTGCAGTCTTTTTGGCTCTTCCCTAAGCATGACAACTTATAAACCAGTTCATGTTGTATGTCTATTCCTTTGTGAATTTTAGATTGTGGATACCAGACATATTATGCTTAATGACTGGAACTTGTTAGAAGAAAGGCGCTCTGCAGTTAGCAGCAGGCATGGATGCAAATTATCAGTGTCTTTTTAACACTGGGGCAGTAGGGGGCATCAAGATCTAAAAGAATCATTTGACACTTACTGTTCTGAGACCTGTGATGGTGTACCTCAAAGACTGAAGATTATCCATAATTATTTCACCAACCAAAGGAGAAAAGTCTTCTGAACAGCTCCATTCCACTAGGAAACAAACAGCAGGAGCAAATCGAATCAGGTAACACTCCAAGGAAAGAAATCAAAGTACTTTAAGCACTTCACCGGTTAACTTTTCTCCTAGCAGTTTACCATTCAATGTGCATACTAAAAGTCCTGTTCAGCAATAATGCTTAGGAAAACTTTACACAACAATTACATTATAACTCTGTGTATGAGCGAGAAAAGCAAAATATTGCTCAAAAGCTTTTCAGGAAAGAATGCTTTAAAATACACTGCAATAGAAATTACATTCAGTCAACATTTGCTCTCAGTTAAACAATTTCCTTTTAAAGAAAGGGAAGCAGTAGAAAAGAGTAGGTGGAGGGTTTGGACCTGCTAATTTCATTAGACAGTTTATATAACCAAATCAACAAAAACCACTTTTGCAATAGTATCCGCATAGATAGGCATAGGCAGAGAGTCCTTTGGGCCCCACAGGACCACAAAACTGTAATCACCTAGCCTTGGCTGCTCTGTACAGAAATACCCCCCTTGGATAGATTCAACACTCACTAGAGTCTCTTCACTGATTTCAGTGGGCTCTGGCTCTCTTGTCGAAGCTTGGTTCTGCTGTGGTCACTGAAATTACGGAGCTCCACAAGGACCTATCCCTTGTTTTACCCACTTTTGAAGTGAATTAAGTGGTGCTGGGCTCGCACAACCCTCCCAACCTGTCCTGCAGCCTGAATTACAGAGTACCTTTACCAAAGTGCTCCCATCAACTTGTACAGACCACCCATATTCCTACTTATGGGGTATGAAATTAGCAATCCTGCTGCCAGTACTATTCCTCATTCCTTGCAAAAATTAATGTGACTGTAAAATAGTATCAAACAGACCACAATAAACTGCCACATGGTTCTAAAAAAAAGAACATATGCAAGAGGGGAACTGATGGCTGCAGATAAGAAAATCTCTTTTTCTTAAATTATATTTTTGTAATGACAGGTACCATGATTAGGGTTAAGGTTAATCCCAGAGTAATACCCCTGGGCTTTAATAACTTGTATCTTCAGACTCAAACTTTCAGGCAAACCTATCAAAAACGTAGTGGAATTCATCTCTTAATAATTCTACTGTAAACAGGGAGAAATCTCATCATTTTTCTGGCTTTACACCCAAGTAGAGAATTCAACCCAAATCTTTTCCTTTAAGATTCACAAAATAGTTTACAGATGCTTTATTTGCATATTTATTGGTATTGGATTCAATAATTTAGAGTAGATGAGAAGGTATAGATATTTTAATTTTAGCATGTGGAAGTTTCATCTTCTCGCTGTGTCATACTGGCATTTTCACATTAAAAGAAAAGGGCTTCGCAGATTTTTTGCTCAGCATATTCAACATCTAACTGCCAACACATTCTTCTAAAATAGCCAAGTATCAATAGCACAACTAATTTTTCCTTTCTTTTCCTAATCACTCCTTTCCTGTGATTGCAGTTTGTGAATGCACAGTATGTTCTGCAACATTTTTGTACTGCTGAAATGAAAAGAATATTGGTTTTGTCTATTGTCTTTGAACTTTTTCAGTGTATATTTTTCTACTGTTCCATGGGTTTTAAATACCTAATTACTGCCACCCTTAATGGGAGCTATCTCTATATATTATTACAAAAATGTAGCGACTGTTACTGCACCATGTTGCAGGTTTTTGCTGATGACTTAATTATAGCAGTGCTTGAAAGTACCATTAAACTTGATGGCCTGTCAGAGTTTCCATTGTAAACCATGATTTTTCAGGGCGTATAAGTCTGCTATATTAAATCATTGAGGACATTGTATATGTGCTGCAAACTTAGACGTTCTCTATTTTCCAGAAGGGTAAATTAGAGAAACCCTTCTTGAATTGCTGAACATGTTACTAACAGACTTGCAGTCACTTCAGATGCCATTTTTCTCTTCAAAGGTTCATGTAAATCAAGATAGAGTCACTCAAGACAGATTCTGCCAGCAAATCCCGTCTTCACTGAAATCCCCAGGCATGACTGAGTGTGCTTCTTAGTATGAGGGCAGTGGTGAGGTTTAGCTTTAGGTAGCACAAAACAAAAGCCAAGGGTGAGACAAGCAGCTTTAAATTGCTTTGGAACTTCCCAAATTTTTAGCTGTTCTATGGACTGGAGAGTACCTATACACAAACTGAGAGTTCAAGACACGTATTTCAGTATGGGTGTCTTAAAAAAATACTACAGTCCTATTCTTGATGTGGATCTCCTTCTCAACCCTTCCACTTTTATTCTGGAAAAATGCTTGTGATATTTAGAGATCATAACACACTGCCCAAAGAGGAATTAACTCCCTTAATTTAAATGGGAGTGTAATCCTATGCCTTTGCAAGCATGCGTACAGCAGGAACATCATGATACTAGTATTTTCACTACCATCAACATGTCAATTTGTTCTCAGAAATAGCCAAGGACCACTGAGTTCAGAAAAGGAAGCTGAGTTACCAAGGGGAGAAGAGGCTGACACTGCCCACAGAGCTGTCTCAGTACCAACCGAGGAAGTGGGTTTTGAAATAATAAATCACAGCTTTGCTCTGATGTTGTAGGGCAAACTGTTGCCCCAACTCATGTTAGTGAAACCCCACGTGCAGGGCAAACCGCCTCATCCAGTTGCTGGGTGACATGGTAATCTCCCAGTCCATTGAAGGGCAACTGCTCGCTACAGGGGGGCAACTGAGCGTGCCAGTGCTGTCATGAGGCACTGGGGACAGCAGTGTGCCCCCCCCAGTCCCCTCAACCAGCTGAGTCTTCACTAGCTGCTAGGCTTGGGCTCAGTTGTGCTTCTCATTATAGAGCCAAGTAATGCCAGCATTTTGCACTTGCTTTTTTAGCTTACCCCATGGTGGCTGAGGCCAGTGAAATTGAAAATATGACATTAGGAACATGATATTAGCTTGTGGAGTGGTTTATGGTTATCATTATGATTGAGAAGCTTGCTTTTAAAGGATATTTACCTACCAAGATGATGTATACAAAGTTACTCAAAATTCAATTTTCGAATATAAATATTTTAAAACCTCATATTTGGAAAGAACCCTGCCCCCCAGTTTCAATAAAAGTTTCTGTAAATGAAAAATAAATATTTTTTTGAACAGCTGTGTTGGAATAATACCTTCTTTTTCCCCTTATTTCAAAGCGCTGCTGAAAATGCAACAGTATTTTATCAGACTGAAGTTTTTAAACCTTTGGACACACTGAAGCATTGCTGTTTTTGACATGTCATTCTCTGACTCATGATATCTTTCCTAAAGAAACTCATAACAGATTTTGGAATTTTTGCTTACTTTTGATTTTAACAAAAATTTTTTCCAATGATTGTGCTCATTCCAGTAAGAAGTGGATGATTTGCTATAGTTTAAAAAATGCAAATTGACTTTAGTCATTTATCGCTTATTAAGCTTATAGTCCCTGTTATACATCACCAGATTTCAGCTTTCTACCATAACAGTTTTTTTTTTTTAAATACATAAAACTCTGCTATATTCCTTAATTGGGTTCTGAACATTTTAAAAGGATGTGAATACCAGTGTCCCTATTTTATAGATGGGAAAATGAAGGTGAGGAGAGGGAGAACACTTTATTCAGTCAACAGGCCTTCAAAGAACTAGGGACAAACTACTGCGACCTATGTTACATCAATTAGGCCAGTGTAGCTCACACTTTCTGGCTATGTAGGATGTATATAGCTCTTTCTGGTACCAATACAGAGCTACACATCCCTGGTCCTACCCTTGTGATGAACCTGGATCTAAAAATCTCTTCTTTTCAAGAGAGAGAGTGCTGGGAGAGACTGCTCTGGTAGTAAACAAAAAATATCAAGTATCTGTGTAACTCTGAAGTACTTGGGACTTTAAGAAAGAACAAAAGGCTGACTACCCTCATCACTTTAAAAGTTGAGTATAAAAATACTCAAATATAAAAACCAGAAGATGAAGAGGGTCCTTTATAAGAGCCTAGGAACAAGAGCTAGTCTTGTAGACTGTACCAACTGTGCTGTAAAGGACCTGAAAGCTGTTGGGTGAATTAAGGATGGAGCATGTTCCAGTCCTGTTCTGTACACCCCAAAGGCCTGCTTTGTCATGAACGCTGAATGTCTTCGCTGTTGCGGCTTTCCATCTGACACTTCACGTTATGTCAGAGCAGGTTTTTTTGGTGTGTTTAATATATTGGTGACTATGTGTTTTAATGAAGGTGCCCTGTATTCCAGAGCTAGCAAATGCACGATGTGTTGCTGCGGTCGCCAAGATAAGTAGTAATTTTTAAATAAACAGCAGTATAAACAGTTACATAAAACTCATGTAAATTGCTGGCACATAATTTTAGACTGGCTTAAGTTATGTAACCTACTTGTGGCCAAGTTGTTTTTTTTTTTTAATACTCAATTCATGCACTTTAAAATAAAGGGGCAAGTTTATTTTCACCTGTTTCTTTTCCACTCACTATATTTCTGTTATACTGAGTATGCCTTAAACAGCTTATCAGAGAGATTATCAGAGCTTATCAGACAGAAAAGAGACAAAAAGTGAACATACAAAACAATTCCTGACCCTTTTGTAGATTCATTCAGGAAAACACCTTCTCCTGAGTAAAGTAAATAGCCCGTGCCACAGCAGAATTTGTCACTTCTCTTGGCGCTTGTTTTTGCTTGCACTTAAATTATTCACTGAATTGCTGAGTTGATTAATTAGACCCAGGGACATGACTTATGTTGCTAAGTTGATGGTGTCTACTGAATAGTATACTGAGTTGGGATTCTGGGTTTTATTCTTGCATTTGCTACTGATTTGCTGTGTGACTTTGGGCAAAGCATTGTGCCACTATGACTTTTAACTCAGACTCTTATGCAGCAAGGATTCTCTCTCCTTCCCTTCCTCCCTATGTCCAGGGCCTAGGCTGAAGGATGCTGTGATCTGCACCTGTGTTCCCAAGGGCCTCCAAACAAACAATTACATTGTTCAATAGCTTCCTTTGAAATGTAAAACAGAAAGAGAACCTTAATACCAGAAATCCCTTCACATCATCTTTCTCTGCCTGCTGATCTTTATGAAATTATTATAACAATTTACAGTCATAATGTCTTATGATTAGCAGCTTGAGGCAACAAGGCAGGTAAGAGGAATCAGTGTGTTGGTGTACACACCATCACCAGCTCAGACAGAGAACTATGTTCTTGATTTTTTTAAGTTTGCAGTATTTGGTCAGCTCCTCCTAGCTGCCTTGAACTGGCTGTTCCAGGCTGAACTAAGAAAGGAACCCAATTTTTGCAGATTTGGGTTCAGGCTCTCTTTATGACTCTCATGTTTGGAAATTCTGCAAAGAATGATAGCAGAAAGACAAGTCATACCAAGTGTATGGAGTACTCACACAGATCCCAGCATAGTGCTTCCAATAGGAAAAAACAAAGGTTTGGCACTGAGGAGTTTGTGTGTGTTCCCACGGATCTGTTTTTTTGGAATGAAAGGTGTAATCCATCCATAAACGCACATTCAATTACAACGTCTGGAATTGGTAGCATTCTGTTTGGTAAGAGTGTAGGAAGGTATAAGAAGATATGTGTCACAACATTTTTTTGATCGTTTAGGGACTCTAACTGGGATTTACTACAATGCCTAGATCACTTAGGTATATTGCTGTGCAAATACAGAATTTAAAATGGTGTAGTCATGGCCTGAGACTAGGACTTCTAGGTATTACTTAAATTAAAAACTGGGCTCCTAACTGCCTTAAATACTGGTGTTCATTATTTTGGATCTTATCTATTACTTCAGTTATTTCTGTAAACTTATTCAAGGCTCTTTGTACTGGTTCGGTAGAAACATCAATAAGGCTGAAGAGGAATGAAAAAGATGCAAACAGCACTGTGTCCACCTTTATTTACTGAAGTAAATAAAGCATGGCCACGTTTTAGTGTGAAAAAGCTAAAGGTGTGTTTAAGGGCCTCACATCAGAACAACAGTCAGAACAGTACCAAGAAGAGTATTCCTGGACTATTCCTTGAGAGCACATCTTCATTTGAAACTCCCATGGCTATAAGGCTTCAAGATACTTGTTTCAGAGAATTTTTAAATAATCAAATACTTTATTTGCAGTAAAGCTTCTTCCCAAACAGTTATGGGCTCCTTCACCTTTTAGGCCTGCTGGTAATAACAGATCATGTTGAATAACACTTCTAGTTGCCCTGTTTCTGAATGTTCCTTTGACCCAGGCCAGAATCATCTATTTTGTGTTTATGGGAGGCATTATGACAGCAGGCTGGGTGCCAAAGACACATCTTCGCTTGATCATGGTTTCATTAGTTCATCTTATAGCAAATATACATAGCATTATATTAAGATATTATTTCTTACTGCATTGTAATAAAATTTTCACTAAGAGAAAACAGAAAAATAATTGACTGTTTTCTCTCAGGTATTTAATTAGACTTTTCTAAGTACTATCAATCTGCTTGTAATAAGGCCAGCTATTCCAGTACAAAAAAGAACATTTTTCCTTTTTGTTAGTGAAAATGACATTTCGTAACTAACATTGTATAAACAACTAAGAAAACATGGCATGTGGGTGCATAACGCTTTCCACTGTGGCCAGTGGTTAAAAAGCTACAATGCAACTTGGCATTATAATAACAGCCAAGATTTGTATCTCAGCCCTGCTATGACCAACATAGCCCAGTCTGGCTGTGGAAAGAAAACTGGGAGAAAATGCATGCTAGAACTGTGACGGGGGACTGGAGAATAAATGGGGTTCTTATGCAAAGGCTTAATGTCCTAGGAAGGTATAGCAGGCTTGGCTCCAATTCTGCAAATTTCTGCTCCCAGTGGGTACGTTTCGCTCACGTAATCTGTGCAACCAACGCCAGTGGGGAAGCTTATGAAAGTAAGGACAACCCATTTGTGCAAAGCACGCATGGGTTAGGTTCAGCTTCTTCCCCAAACATAATACATTAAAATCTAATTAATAATGAGTAGTTGGGCAAATGTAAGCAAAAAAGTCATCTATCAAAATGTACAAGACAAACTGGAACACTGCAGAGCACTGTTAACAAAGAAAGTAAATACACAAACCCTAATTCAATTAATCTGTTTAATGGGATTCCACTGCTATTCCTCTGGATCTCCTGTAATATATTTTTAAAGAGGGACATAGCTGAATAGATGTTAATTACTCATATTTAAGGCTTTTATTTCTTTATAAACTAATCCCTACAGTAATTTAAAGAACTTTCACCTCTCCCTAGCACTGCAGCCAGGTGTCACAAGCAAAACAGTCTTGATTTGGGGAATTTTTACTTAATTTAATTTATTGCCAATTAATCTATTCACCAATTCAAATTGAGAAGAAAGAAAACATAAACAATTAAACAAACACTTAAGTGAACACCTTTCCACCCCCTTTCCCAGGCTCAACTTAAGCCAAACACATATCCTCCCCCTTTCCTAGTCTCAACTTCCCTTGCTTCCACCAGAGGGTTACACTCAGCGATGCGGTTTTCCATTAGTTTCAGAGCTGGCTGGGCCAGTTGCAACCAGCACCTCTCAGTTCCTGGCCGCCTCCAACACCTGTGACCCCTGGCTACTGCAATCTGTCAATATATGCCCAACACAATACTCAGGCACGAACAAAGTGGGTGCTCATGCATGAACTAGTTGGGTGTTCAGACATGAGTTAATAGGGTGCTCGTGTGTGAACCAGCTAGGCACTCATTACTAAATTAACTGGGGGCTCATGCACAAACTGATTGGTGCTCATGCATAAATTGACTGGGTGTTCGTGTGTGAACTAATTGGGCACTCATGCATGAAAACAGTAAACCCTGCAATTTATGTTCAACACACAAAGTAAGAGCTTGAAGCAGATCCAAAGACCTGATTCCAACTTTACATTTATTTATCAGGTCTGTGAGTCTGATGTAATCACTAGAGCAGTATCAAGTACTGGTTGGAGAGGCAAAGTGGCTGTGTTTTAGACCCCTGTAAATGAACAAGAAAAGTCCATGATGGACTAGAGAAGACTTCAGACAAAGTGGTGAGCAAAGACACAATGCCACAATCCCTTTGAAGACATTCTGTTAACTTATCTATCTTATTAGCAGCTGATGTTGGTAAGTCTCCAATGAGGAAGTATTTCCAAACCCACGGATCAAAAGGTCTGCTAAATCAGGAACGTCCTTCACGAGAGAAACTGAAGGTCTGAGTTCCAGTCCTGCCACACCACAAGAAATTCACCTCTTCTATGCCCGACGTATAAACTGGAAGCAATAACGCTTAGCCATGTGCAAACCATTGTTAAAATTACTTATTAATGCTAGTAAGTCAAAGCAAATATAAAAGGTAAAGCAATGTCTAAAATTCAGCAGCATGATGTCTTTTCCTTAGACACCAAAGATGGACAAAACCAGAGCCTATATGTCTGCGTTTTCTCACAGCCATTCATCCTGAGCTGCGGTTCAAAATCCTTATAAAATACAAAGCAGGAGGAAAGAATGATTGAATTGAGTAATTGGTGTCTGATCACCCACATTAGTTAATTACACCATCGCTTAATATGTAATCCAGGCTCAAAGGTGCTTTTAAATACATAGCACACTTAATGTAAAATTTAAGATCTATTTTTTAAGTCCAACACATACTATAGACCTTAACAGGAGCTAGAAATAGAAAGGTTTGTTCTAACATTTATACATTTCTATACTTGCTAGGCATAAAAATAGAAGTCAAATTGCACAGTCCTGTTAGCTACCAAAATGTAATGTGCAAATAAAGTGCCCAGGAGACCTAATAAAATGCCATAAATGAACTACTGTAAAAAATATCAGACCACACCTATTCAGTAGGATAAATTCAAATGTCTTACAAAGGAAAGTATTCTCTTTCCTTTTTATGGAACAAGACCTGTTTCAGGGAAGAAAGAAAGAGTTTCAAAACATACAAAGAAACTTTGAATAACAAGTGAAAAGGGTTTCAAGATCAAGTTGAATGCAGAATGCTACTTAATTCCAGTATAAATTGGAACAAGATCAAGCAGTAATGTAGCATCTACTGTTCGAAGGTGCATAGGTATTAATGTTAAAGCACCACATTTTCATACCTAAGATTCACTTCTATAAGCATTCATTTCCATAACCAAGGTTCTTCTGGAAATCAAACAAAGCATGGGCTTGCTGTTTTCTACTCTGATACTGCTGTGTGAACAGTTGGTTGCCACCAAAGTGGAAAACAAGCTGGAGATTTTGTAAATATATGCACTTAAGTCTTTGTGTAAACTCTACCTATTAGACTAGCCAAATCTATCTGGAGCCAAACCCACTGTGCAAAACTGGATGGATCACTGCAGGAAGCCTGCTATGGAACAAACCCAAACTTGATCAAACATGGCAATGCAACTACTGATAAACAAATCAAATACATAATTACAAAACGTACAATATATGTGTATTTGTACATGCTCACAGGGACAAACACAGGCCCACACAAACTGACAAGATTATTTGGTTGTGAAAGTATTGCGCTTGAAAGTAAAACATGCAGAATCACACAAAAAGTCGTAGATAGATTTTGTAAAATCTTCTAGGTTTTTCACGCCAAAAATTTCAATGACAGACTTCCATTGACATAGTGAGATGTCAGTTGGGAATCTCGAATACTGATTTTTTTGAGCTACAAAACATATGTCCTACAGGCCCAACCTGGCAAAATTCCTCATCTCGTAATCTCAGTTGCTGGCCCTTAATGAAATGTGGCTCATTTAATCCTTTGGTTGAGATTTCCAGTGATAGCACCAAATTCCACCAGTCTCTCCTGGATAAAGGTACTTGCCTGTAACGAGCACACTTCATGTGGCCATCCTATAGCAACACACTGAGGCTACTGCAGCATACTGAGACTACTGCATATCTAATTAGGACTGAACCAGCAATTTGAAGACAATTTAAGTTACTCTAATGCAAAATATTCTGAAATGAACCACAAATTACCTTGGAGGAAAGGTGGCAGGAAGTGATTTTTTGTCAAAATTTAAGCAAGACATAACTCCCTCTGTCCTGATCTAAGCTGTCTGCCTTTATTTTTATTTTTATTTTTTTTTAAAAGAGCTACACTGACATAGAAAGAAAAAAATCTCTCCATCCAACAGAAGTCCTAGAAGTCAGCTAGGCAATCCAAACTAACATGAAATATTCTGCTAAAATAACAAACTAAATAAAAAGGTAACATGGGCTAAAGTGGCCTAGACAGCTTAGCATCACTATCTGGAAAATAACTTGGCATCCAGGTCCACAGCTACATCCAAACAGAGAGAAGATCAGCTCTGTTTGCTACATCAAACATGTCTCAGATTTTTTCTCTCTTCCTCTCTCTTCAAACATAAGTAGTTCCAGGCTCTTAAATAAATTAGCTCAACTTTGGTTATACAAGCTGTTTCATTTTTTCTCCAAAAGGGGATATAGATGTTTGTTTAAAAACTGTAAATAAAATATAAATGGAGATTTTCCATTGCATAGTGGTCCTTCCCAGTAGGTAATGTTCAGCGCTTTGTCCATTTTTCTTCCTTACACTATATTTGGGGATCAGAGCACTACTATGAGTATTTCTGATGGAAAATTGATGAAAAAACGGTATGCAATAAGACAAGGTTACCCTATACTTATTCATTGTAAAAAGCAAAATAAGTATCAGGTTTAAAATGCACAGAAAATAATTGTAATAATATTACTTACCATCATATTTTGTTCTTTTAAATAAACGGAATTTCTCTATATGTATGTGTTCTGTAGAACCTGTGAACCCTGGAAAGGCTAATTAGTGAAAGACAACAGGTCTTAGAAGTCCTACCAAGCAATTACTAGTCAGCTCTACTGGAGCTGTTCCTAGCACTCAAGTAGTGCCTACATGGATTATGTTGCTGCTGGGATTTTTTGCATCAGGATGGTTCCTGTAGTGTAGCTCTAGGGTAAAAATAGATCATGCAATAACAACACAACAGTTTAAACAAAATGTTACATAAAAAGGCTCACCCTAGCTTCCAACTGTGGTGTTATTTTGTATATTAGTATGGAACATTTTGACTGCGTTTACAAAGATGTAAAACGAAAGCAGGTCTTAAGTACTTCCATGATGGAATGTGAAATTTGGCTTTAGGGCATGATTAACCAAGGGCATGAATTTTTCTTCTCAATGTTATAGCGATGCTTCACATCCTTCCTAAAACTGGCTGGAGCGAGGTGTCTCTGGCTTTGAATCTTTCTCTAGCATGGAGCAGATTATTACTATTATTATTGATTTACAACATGCCTGTCTGCTTCCAGGCTCAAAACACTTTACTAAGTTACAATATACATAGGAATCATTTCACATCAGCCACCACCACGTTGTAGCCTTCTCTGGAGGGAAACTGAAGGGAGCCATTAGGATGGTGCCTGCAACATTAAACAACAATCCAGGAGAGGAAGTAGAGAATACTCTGGCTCCTTAAAGCAATGGCTCAACAGAATGCAGTCACTGAACTGCCATCCAGCTGGGACACCAAAGTCAATACTCATTCACCGTGTGTGGTTAAAATTAAATCTTCTAATGAAGTGAGATGGTTTTAGTGGTTAGAGAGTGAGTGCAAAGTATTATTCTCCTGTATTATTATTTGTAAGTCATACAGCTAACAAGGGAAAAGATCACACACAGGAAAATAGCAGACAGTTAGATAATGTTCCAAGCCTAGTTTCTAAGTGACATTTGAGCAAGTAAAGTTTTGGAAAAATATGTTAAAAAAAAAAAAAAAGATGACAAAAAAAAGGAATTGGCAGCTTCTCAATGTTTTTAGGGAACTAAACTAAACTGAACAGAATGATGTCAGTTTTTATCCCCTATAACGTGGGTCCATAGAAAAGAACATTATTGGCTTCTGTTAATGAGCAGGTATTCCCTATACACTGCTACAAATGCTCCTGATTTTTTCTTTGCTTAGAAAAAAATATGGTAAAGTATTGTAGAAAACAACACCTAACATCTTATTTTTGTCCCTGTATTTGCCAAATGCTTAGGTGGTTTTCTGGATTGGAGATTTATACATCTGACTAAAAAGATCCTCAGACGATGTTATCAAGCTCTCTTTTCAGGGTAATTGCTAGCTGGTTCTAATCATTCTTAAAAGTGATCATTTGAACCTTTCTTTTTATGACCCCTCAAACTAGCACACAGAATCTCACTCCATAATGTAATAAACAATTCTACAAACAGTGCTTAATTAATTCCCGAAAGTCACCAAAAGCAACTATTAATGATGTTTCTTTTTATCTAACCATAAATATGTGAGTCTCTTGGGGTAAAGCGTTTAAAAAGAACATTCTGACAGAACTAACTGTCAACTTGATAAAGCACAAAATGATCACCAGTGAGAGTAATTCAAAATATGATGGCAATGCCACCTAGTTTGATTAGAAAGTTAGATCAAGTTGGATTAAATTTCTCTTAATGTCGTGCTTACCAAAAAGAGGACAGAACTGACATGGTGCAAAACAGACTTAACCCAAATGAATAAGATAAAATACTGCAACCTTTAGAAACTGGTTGTGGTATTCAGATTTAAAAATCAGTTCTATTTGGGAATTCGCTTTATTGTGAAAATATCAACATTTATTATAACGAGAAAGTGGACAGTGTTTCAGGGTTGTTTAAAACCTGCATATTACAAAGAGCAGGCTGATATTTTGAAGAGAACTTGTGTTTTAGGAGTCCAAGTACCATTTTCACAGATAAATCAGGCAGTATGAAGCCCTTAAATGAAATTTAGTTTCCTGGCAACCCAACCCATTGTTGAAAATTAGATTTAAGCTCCTAAAGGGCTTTGATGTTTTTGCAAATCACACTTCCTGCAGCACTGCACAGCTGACTAGGTGTAATACAATAATTTACCCTTCTTCTAAGGCTATCAGAAATGGAATCACTTTGATGGTTTTAGTCATGTCTGGTAGGTTTTTTTTTCCCCTTGCACTGTGAAAAAACACTCACTGGGCATACCCAGTGGTGACTGGCATCTCTGATCAGAAGTAGGGACAGAAGAGAGAGAATGTGCCTTTTTCAAAATAAACTCATGTAGTCCTTTGGGTGCTTGTGACGAGTGGAGCCTGTGCACCAGCATGTCCCACCTTCAGAGGAACTTCATGAGCTATTGGGCACTTGCTGGACTGCAGCTTTCTGAATGTCTCCTGTTGAAGTAATCACTATGACACCTATACACAGAAAAATGAAATATACTGCCCCAGACCCAGCCATTACGGTTCTTGCTACGTGTACAGAAATCCAAGGTTCAAATACCTCTATGATGAGTTTTTAATTATTAATACAAAGGAACAGATACAACAGGAAACATTGAGAGTCACAGTGGGAAACCATGTAAGAGGACTTTCAGGCTCTTCACTCTTTAATTCCCCTGGATTAAGCAAAGAAGGACTCAGATCTTCAGGACAGTGCTTTTAAGTCCCTTGACCTGTGAAAGGACCCAGGCTCCTGCTGAAAGATGGAGGCTGCAGATTGCTGCACTTAACGTTGAGGAACTTACTGTTCCAAACATTTTAGAAAACCTGCAAGTTCCTTTAAAGAGGACATTTTAAGATTTCTCATTTTTGTTTTAATCTTTGAAAAAACTTATTATTTTTTTTAATATTGGGATTTCCTGTGAAACAGAAATCCTGTTTTGCAACCATTTTCTATTCAACAGAGCTATTCAGATGGAAGCATTTTCCTATTCATTCCATTTTGCAACTAACTGGTGCCACCCCATACATATTGCTCTTCCAAGAATGATGTGGCAGTCCTGGAATAGCTAATTAGTTGGGCTGTATGATGCCTCTGCCAGAAATTTCAGCTTCCAGAGGCATTCCTTTAAGGAATGGTGGTGTGGGTTTGGCATTTACAAGGATACACACAGTTTCAGAAGCCCACAGGCACCAAAAGTTAGCCTGTATTTTATACCTGGCTCATCTCAATCCAGTCACTAAGCTGATGTCCTAACCACAGTAAGTCAAGCAAACTCCTTCAAAGCACTCACGGAGAAAGCTTTTGGTTAATTTATTTTTCTTTTTTATAAAATTTTGTCTTTGAGAAATCTTTTAAGAAAATTCAACATCTAAAGCTATTTACTATGAAAATAATTAAATTCAAACATTTCTAGTGAAAACTCCTTTCTCACTTGGCCCTCAAATTTTTGTGGATTGTTAGGGTAAATGAAAGATGTC
>VXAL01009642.1:304370-318647 GCA_013399475.1 Chauna torquata | reverse complement strand
AAAAAAAACAAAAAAAAAAAAAAAAAAAAAAAAAAAAACCAGAAACTCAGGATGTTTGAAAACCTTACACAGGAGGTTTTTGTCCAAAAACAAAGAAAGATTTAGGACTCTTTTCAAAATTCGTCCAGTGTTTTGTACTTATCAATATTCCTCTTTGTACTGGGAACTGCTCAGTTGCCCTATGCATTCTGTTGTTGCTTTCCAAAGATTCAGCACAGAGCATGAGGAATAACAGTTGTTTATTCATCATTAACAAAAATTGTTTACAATACTCCATAGCTGTATAGTGCTGCTAAATGCACTATTGGATTTAATAAGGCCACTCATGTACTTAAAGTTACTCACATGCTTACATACTTTGCTGAATCAGGGCTTAAGTGAACTGCCTAAAATCACTCTAGATGTCTGAGAAGCCAGAACTCCTGACTCTTAGTTCTGTGCATTAACCACAAGATTATCTTTCCCCTCCTGGGAGACTCAAGCTCAGTGCATTTCAAAATGACCACTACTGAATGACGGATGAATGAAATGGTACACATAAAAATAACTATGATCAGAAGTTTTCCCTCAAACTAAACATTAGCACAGACCCATCTGAAGTTTCCATTTGAACATTTCCATTGCTTTAAAATTTATTTTCCACGTTCATGTACATCTCGATTCTGGCCCAAACCAGAAGGTGAAGTGCCAAAATACTGTACGAAAGGATATCTTTGTGGTCCAAGTGCAAGCATTCAATGCTGAAAAGCTTGCAACAAAGCTTGTTCTCACAAGATCTGCAGCCAAATCTTGAAGATTTCAAGTGCTTAGATAGTATAAGGCCAGATCCTTGATTTCAATGGAAATATACCTCTTCATGCCAGCTGAAACTCTGGCCCTAACACATATTCAGTGTGTTTCTAATCCACTGTTACTGTACTACCTGTGTAGTTTTCTACTGCATTTCTACTGTAGTGTTTCTGCTGAAGCCTGTGTGCCTCCCTGGACCTCTAGCTCAGAAAAGACAAAAAGAAGGCAACCTGTAAGCACTGGGTAGCATTCTGGGAGCAAAGTCAAGTACAGAACTGAGCAATTTCATTATCTTAGAAAAACTTTTTTTTTTTTTTTTTTTTTTTGTACTGTGTGACTTAGTAGCCATAGGGCAAACTGTGGGCTACATTTATGCAGAGCTGATGGTAAACATTTTCAATGGGCAAGCATCTAGCCTCTGCATCAATGGACACTGCACCATGTGAGCAATCTGCTCTACCTTTTTCCTGTTCAATACACAAAAAAATAAAAATCCCAACCTGGAAGAGCTGCCAGCTTCCCTTGTAAACTGGTATGCAATATCAGTGAAGTACGTGTGGTTAGATCAGGAATGAGTTTGGCCTGCTTTGGTGGTGGCACAGCCAGGCATGGAGGAGAGTTGGAAGCGTACAAGAAGGCAGCAGGCAGAATGCCTGTGCTTGTGGTATCTGCAACAGCTTCTTTTTACCTGTACTCTGCCCAGATCCATGACTGCTCATACCAGTAATACACATGTTGCTTGCATAGTTGTTGAATGTATTTGCTGTTGGACCTATAGCAAGCTGGTAGAGAGGGTGGAGCAAATATGCCAAAGAAAAAAAGGCTTCTGACACACATATATACACATGTGGAGTGTCCCTGGGTTAATACAGAGTTAATGACTTCCCGTGCCATTTGCATCATAAGCATCTCTTTGTAAATGAATCCAGGGCCATTTTTCTTTTCGCTGTTTCAGATGAAGTGAAAATATACAAGAACACAGAGAATCTTCTGCTACAAACTTGAATTTTATTACCTAATATTGCTAGGCATAAGAAGTGAAAGACAGACTGGATTTCTAAAGCCACCAAAGTGGATTCTGGCTACACCCTTACGTTTACAGAAGCAGCTTGGCACCCACCAAACAGAAATCACAGGCATGCAGAAGGGAGCTGGTCTTAATGCTGCAAATGTGTTTATACTGGAACTCAAAATAAATAGGGAATAATGTGTCTTGTGTGTGCTAAGCAAGCCTATGACACCAACAAATTGAGCTGTTTTGGAAAATGCTGCCTGGGGAAACTTTAGCACTAAGCTTTGAAAGGAGTGGAGCCAGAAGTGGGGGAAAAAAATAAAAAAGAAAAAAAAGAAAAAAAAACCAACCACCACCAACAAATAACCCAGAACATATTTCAAATCTGTTCATACGCTATAGGAAAACCCTAAATTAAACAGCTTGGCTTTGGGCAACACACAAATCTTCACCACTTCGTAGCTCATTAAAATGGTCAGAGTTCCCAAGAAATATAAAAAATCATCAAGCACTTAACAAACACACATCTTATTCAACAAGAGTTGAAAAGTTTTATACATTTTATAGAGGTTGAGCCCAAGCTATTTAAGGAGGTATAATAACCTAGAACTATAATGGTAGTCAGAAAGATTGTCTGAAACAAACATCCACAACTGATTGCCTCATTAATTCGTAGTTCTGATTGCAGGTTCAAGAAAGGACAGAGAGGGGTTGTGTTTGCAGTTTCTGTAAATCAGTGACTTTTGAGGGGGAAAACTACCAAAGTTAAACTAGGCAAAATAAAGGCAGACTCTGCACAAGGGTCCTTTGTCCTTTTCTAGCAATGCCTCTCTATTACAATTCTGTAGCCCCAGAAAGACAGTGAGCACAACAGTAATCAAACCCAAACATGTTCATTTTTTGATGAAAACATACAGTAGATGTAACAAAGGAACTCTTAAAACTATTTTTACTAGGGATCTGAGAAAACTTTGTTTGTTTGATGCTATGCATTATGAACATGTGTAAACGACAAACATCAAAGAGTTAGAAAAAGAGTTCTGATAAGCCCAAGGAATATTCAGATGCTTTGGTGAACTCTCCACACCTCCTAAACCTATAAAGTTAATACAGGGTGCTTGTCAGCCTTCTCATAGCATTTCTACAAATTCCTCCCTTCAGACTGTGGTCTGAAGAATATGATGCTATATCGCCTTGAACAGTGGTCTTCTTTTGGGACAGGCCTCTTGAGACCAACATTTGAACTTGTGCTACTCTCCTGATGCATCTTGTACAGTCACTCATAATCATAACCCTGAAATCTGAGAAGAAAGAGCATCTAGTAAATCCCAGTAGTCAATAGTATTGAAAATGTCATAAGGAAACATACATTTCCCACATATTCCCTTAACTGAGCTGTGAAAACCTGCTTTGCACCATGAGCCCACTGTATAGTTTCAAGGTACAGGGTTAAAGACTGAGCATTTCTCTGGCACTCCCACAGATTCTAGCTGGGATTGTGCAGCCAGGTAGTCCTTTGCAGGTTTAGCCTGAATGCCTAAATTAGCCCTAATTTTGCTGTTCATGCCTGGGATCAGGTAGCTAGTGACTGATACCTCTAATATGTGGTGGCACTTTCCTAATGTACAGGAAGTGTCTTTCTACTTGCAGCCCAAATTAAGACATGGCGCACCTCAGAAAGTTAGAGTCTGGTTTGTAATTGCTGTCACTGTTGGCACAAATAAATTAGCAGCCAGTAATGCACATAATCGAGGGTTTTGCTGTTGTGTCCCAACCTTCTACTATGTTCAAAATACAATTATGATTATTAAATAATATTACTTTTCATAGGTACTAGGATATATACAAACATACTATATGTTAACACAGATTATGTTTTCTATGTATATTATGGTTTTATATCCTTATGTTTATTATATTGCTGTTATATTCAAAATAGCATTGGTATCTCACTGGTTAAGATTTTAGTCTCTATTGCAGTTTTGTGTATGAAGAAATCACTGAAGTTCCCATTCCTGTGACTGAAGCAAATTCATGCTTATGAAGTTTCTAAATGGACATGTAGATGTTCACGCGTGCTGGCAAAGCCAACGTATCACCTCATGAACAGGTTTTATATAGCGGATAGCAGGAAAAATTAGCTGGCATTTTTATTTACAGATACTTTTGTTATAACTACACCTATATTCCATCTTCTATGGCTATAAGCATATTCTAGGTGCATGACAGGTTTTTAGATACTTTTTAACATGAACATTTTTTGAATCCAAGCTATTTCTTTTCCTATGCGTTACCTACTATATACATATTCATGTCATATTGTCCTACTCTTCATAGTTTTAGAATCTTTCCACTGCTTAGTTTTTGTTGTTGTTGTTGTTGTTGTTCATTTGTTTGTTTCTGACTCTCACAGTCAATATCTTTCAACTGTCTATTTTTGCTTCCTGTATCTGCCTTATCATCTTCTCTCACTGCTTTTGGGTTTTGTCTCTACAATAAAGATCAGTTTGGTTTTTGGTTTAAAGTTTGGGTTAGTTTTACTAACCTTAGCATAGCTTAGTAACCCTTAGTATGGGCTGTTTAACACACAAGATTCTTCACTATGCATACTTCTTACACACAAAGGATACAGGTTTGGAGGAACCGTCTTGCCACAATTTTTTTTTAAAACTCGAGTATTGTTGAATATTTAACCACAATTGCTAATTGCAATTTCAGAGTATATACTTTTCCATTCTCTTTTAAGGGGCAGCACATATCATTTCCACTGAAGATGAAAGTCAGAGAGTCCTGGAGTAGAGATAGCAGAGAATAACTCTGGTGATGGTTATTGTTCATTTTGCTCTAGTCTTCCGGATGATAGAAACTTCTGTGCCTGATATTTAAAATGAGAGAGATCCTTTCTATTTGCTATTTTCCTTGCTGTGTAGTTATTATATGCTTTGGACTGCACACAGTTTATGTATTTGCAGAATCTCCATCTACTACAGGCTTTTAGGCCCCAGCATTGCTCACAACTGTTGTCCTCATCCAACTGAGTAGGAAGCCTAGGTTACTTTATAGGAATGAACAATTATATACACTAATGTGGGATAGCTTCTTTGTCAGATATTGCCTCAAGAATTTCTGAGAATGCCATACCCATTTGAATAATTCTTCTAGATTTTCTCCAAACTAATAGACATGTCTGTCCCCTGAACAGGGTATTAGAAGGCAAAACCTGAAAACTCTGAACTAAAAAAAAAATAAAAGAGGAATGATACTTCCTGCAATTTTCCCTCAATGTTCCTTTATACTTTTTGTTTTTCACCAGGCTCTCCCTTGCCCCCATAAACCTGCCTAAGTTTGTTCAAGTTCCTATTGACGGTGTTGGTAGAAGACAGTTCATTGTTTAGTGTCTATTTAGGGCTCCTGGCAGCATGCTTGTTTCCCATTAAGTTAGAAATTTCACAACCCCCAACAAAACATAATTTTCTGGAAGAATTTAGTTTAACAAGGAACTACTGTAACAAAACCACAAGGCCTGCCATTTACTCTTAGGCAATATTTTACTTTTTGCCAGTTTCCTTTCTTTCTCTAAACATCATTAGGATACAATCTCTTTCCTAGAAAATACTATTTTTTCCCTTCTGAATGGAACATGCTTTCACATGACAAAGCAGTCAGCCACTTCAAAAGTTTTTTTTTTTTTTGTAATAGGAGCAACAGGGCTCTTTACATTCTCTCCAAGCAACAACAATAGCTTTTGTAAATCACTGTCAATTTTCCATTTTTGAAATTAAAGAGACTTGTAAGTTAAAAAAGAAAACAAGGTATGGAACATAAGGACAAGTCAAGAAGAATAAGCCATAAAACGTAGACTGAGCAGCAGCCTTCTACTTCCTCTTCCCCTCTCAGCCTAGCCAGGCCCAGGTCCTGGCCCAGGCCCCAGGCCCAGGTCCCAGGCCTCAGCCTTCTTCCGAACCGCCCAGTGCCGCCCTCTCACAACTCCTTGATTATACTCTTGGCTTCCACATCTTTCTTACCTCATTATTCCATCTGCTTTGACCACAGAGTATGACTGAGTTAAGTATTAACCTCTTGACTGCCATTGCTTGGGCTCTGCATATTGTCATGTGAAAAGTATGATTCAGCTTTTCAGTTTTATAGAGATACAGCACAGGCTATATGTGGAAAACTGGACATTGACTGAACTGTTGCATCATGTGCCATGAAAACTCTTTAGATAAATAACTGAAAAAATATTTTTGAAGTTACTAAGAAGCTGAAAAGGAAAAGAACAGTTTTGTTCTAATTTGTCCATTCATTTCCAGTGGGTTTGAATATTGTCAGGCTGATAGCTGTCATTGGGGATATAATTCGTTTTTTATTATCCAACACACAATCATTATGGCTTGTCAGGCTGATAGCAATCACTGGCAATATAATTCTTTCCTTATTTTCCAGAACACAATCAACAGGCTTCCCTTGCTTGTCTCACCAAGGCCCTGCCTCTTGGTAGGAAGATAATCTGTGTTGATAAAAAACTGCAGTCTCTACTGAGCCTACGGTATTTCTACAGAAATGAAGTAGAAGAGTCCTAAAGAAACAAAACAAAACAAACAAACAAACAAACAAACCAAACAAAAAAAAACACACAAAAAAAATCATCACCACAAATCTCAGAGGACACCCATGGAAAATATGACTCCACCATTTCCATTCAAATATGACGAACCTTTAGAAGACAAAGAGAATTACTAAAATGCATAAGACAAACCTCATACTCTTCAAACCTCTATGGACATTATATCTTGCCTTTACACTGAATGTCTTAGGTGGTACATCAAGTATTATGGCCAAGATCTAGGATATAAGATTCATTCTCTGGTCCTCACGTACAGAGAAAGGGTGAGCATATTTTGAGAGCTTTATGAGGTCATACCCGCTTGGAAGGCTGAGATGTTGAGTGATACAGAGCGGGCAAGTTAGGCAAGCTCTCATGTACAGC
Source organism: Chauna torquata (assembly GCA_013399475.1). NCBI lineage: Eukaryota > Metazoa > Chordata > Aves > Anseriformes > Anhimidae > Chauna > Chauna torquata. The sequence goes on along the minus strand of VXAL01009642.1, from coordinate 311,856 downwards.
AAACAAGGAATGGAAGAGTTGTAAGGTATCTCATGGAAATCATAAGAGGATACCTAGAGCCAGCTGCTATAGAATGGAGGACTAGAAAACACGTTGCACCTCATACCCAAGTCACTCTCCTCTATAGCAGCTTCCGCAGTTGGTACCCTAACTCGTTTTGGCCACCCTGACAGTTACAGCAGGACAAGTGTCTTCATTGCCACTCAGTTACATTCATGCAACCAGAGTAGACTGCTGGGCTCTGCAGATGTAACTCAGCCTGGAAGTCTTTGCTGCTGCAGTTTTTTACGGCAGCGAAAAACTCAGCTAGACCCTGAGATCTCAAGTTAAATGTACAAAGCTGATTAGGGAGGAACAGAACAAGCTACAAGTTACACCTAATTAACTATGTATGATGTGAAAGTCATGGATGGACCATAAATAAACCATTTCCCTTCCCTCCCTCCCATTATTATTAAAGATATTTTGCACAGTGTAACAATCTTCAAGTAAGGGCTGTGGGGTACACTTTAAATCTAATCATAAAAACCACCTGCTGCCTGAAATGGTTAATACCTCAATGAACCATGAGAAACAGATGCTTCTTTGAAAAGGGATGTAGAGACTGTGGAGATTTATAATGTCTAAGTCAATAGGTGAAGTAAAAATCTGCAGCATCTTGTGTGCAGTCTGCTCAAACTGTAAACTTTCCATTTAGAGTATCTGCATTCTCCCTTTAATACCTAGTTCACAAGCCAACATTAAATTCCAGGTTCAGCTTGATAATGGGATGGCTTTCCAGGCAATGCTGTAGGCACACACTATACTTTATGCTGCTTGCCCGGGGCTTAACTAAGTGCTTGACCTGCTGCAAGTGTTGCCTCATGTTTTATTGACAATAACAAGGAGCCTGTGATTTCTCCCATATAAAGACAAAAAGTTGGAAGCTTGATGCTTAGGTTTACGGATTCATTTTGCATTTTTAAAAGTAAATGGCTTGAACTGCTCAGCACCCACAAAGTCAGTGAAATCTTCTAGTGCTTGACAGCTATATATATATAGTTAAATATGGGTAGAAGGGCTTTAGGAGGAGCTCAGTTTGGAAAAAGATTTGGCGGTAATATTTGGTCAACTAAGATGCATTCCCTCACATGCACCTCCTCAGAAACCTGATTACAATATGTACTGTCACATCTGGCATACTAGAAGGGGTGTTTAAGAGTAACATTCCCAAAAATTAGTTGCATCAAAATGACAGACTGATTGAAGATACTCAAAATCAAGAGAGAGTGTTGTCAGTTCTTTTTACAAAGAACATTCTACTTTCGCAGACTGTTTTGTAACAGGTTAAAAGTAGGCAAATATTGTTAGTTGTATTCAATGAGTGTGAAAGTCGTACAGCACACAGAAAAGTAAAAGTTTTTGCCAGGTTTCCTATGTGATGAAAGTTTTTCATTACTGTCAGATTATATGCATCTTCACTAACCTTCATTAATCAATAACCAGTTCCCAAAGCAGCCTGGTATATTGAATAAGTTGCCAAGCAAATTTTAGATAGAAAAATTTGAGTTCGTGATTTCAGAGAGAGAGAATTATAAGAAAGAAAGAGAAGGAGAAAGAGGAAAATAAAAAGTGAGAAAGACGGAAAGAAAGAAAGAAAGAAAGAAAGAAAGAAAGAAAGAAAGAAAGAGGAAGGAAGGAAGGAAGAAAGGAAGAAGAAATGAAAGAAAAAGAAAAAGAAAGAGAAAGGAAGAAAGAGAAGAAATAAAGAGAGAAAGGAGAAGAAAAAAGAGAGGGAAAGAGAGTTTAGCAGGCTGAGCACACAGGACCTATCATTCACTCTTTTTGTGACACAGAGTATATAATTTAATCCTTTGTTTTTGGAAAGTTCATTACCAACTGGATGCGTATATGTTTATATCTAAATGCTCTCAAGACTGAGTTAGTCTCCTCTTGACCATGGGATACCACCCACTTTTCCTCATTGTGAAAAAGAACAGTAATAGTTTAGCAACTCCTGAGGAAGGATCATATGAAAGACAAGTTTTCCTTGAAACTCGAGATAGAGACTTAGGTCTCTGAGAGAGTTGAGGAACATCAAAATTAGGTAGTGTGATTCTAAGACTTGCAATATCCCATTCTTTATAAAACATACATGAATAAACAATCTATTACTTGCGCCGAATGTCAGATAGTCACATGAGTGGGATACAGACACTCGGGAAGGAAACAGGAATCTTTGGTGTCTTAATTTTTTCATTAGACTTTCTTCATAAGACTCTAAACTTAACAGAAAGTCAGTGAAACTTGTGCTTTTAAATCTGAAAGCACTTTGGAAAACTTAGCTAGCCATTAAGTGTAGGTATTTGGGAACAGAGAGAAAACTTAGAAACATGCTGAAGCCCAAAGGAATAGTTCAGTCTCCAGAGTTCACAACTAGATGAAACACAGGAAATTACAGAGATGTAAACAAGTCTTTCAGCCAGGTTTACCATTACTTTTTCTTTTTCCTTTCTATGTTTCAGTCAACAGTTTAATCCCATTAAAAAAAAAAAAAAAAAGTTGCTTCTTGGACTTTTCTTGATAATCATTTTACTTACAAATACTGCATTCAATTACCATTAGCTTTATCATTTAAATTAATAGGCAGAAATGGGAACTGAAAGGCTATGATGTTCTGAAGTTTGTGTAACAACAAGCATCCATATCACGAACTGTTATATCTTGGCAGTTGTTTTATCACCATCTTGATGGATTTGTTTTGCTCTGACTATTGTACAAATTGAATTTCATCGTGTGTTGGGCAGTGATACAGCAATGGAACAGGGAATTTTTTAGCCTTGAGGCTTTGTTATCTGCTTCTTTGTGTATTCTAAAGAGCCAGAGTTCTTAAAAACAGCACTGCAAATGTTCAGCTAGAAAATGCCCTTTTGTAGCCTTTTCAGATTATAGCCCTTCCATACAACTTATTGTTAACTTTCTTCCTGTTTCCCAATCAGTTAAATTTAGAACTATTGTCTTGATCTATTAATGAGATAGAACATCTAGGAAAGTCAATGACTAGTTACAAAACTGGCACCTACCATGTCTGTGAAATTCTCAGCCAAACTGCTATGCCCATCTGAAAACAGATAAGTTTCTTGCTTTATTTTGGAAGCCTACTGCCTCATAAACAGTCTTTCCATTTCCACATTTCCTTCACAGTGTAGGATGCAAATAATGAAATGATTATGTAAAAAATCAGGAGAGTGTGCCCAGAGTAAAGGGTGAAAAGGATACATTTACTGAGTTGCCTGGAAAAGTCACTGTGATGAATTTCTGCTATTTCTTCTGTTTTCCACTAAGACTTGTGACTTGTTTCTTAATTTGTATATTTTTCAGCGAGTGAAATATGGAAGGTTATGGTCTAAAAGCCAAAAAAGACATCAAAAAATATCTCCATACTCTTCAAGGCCTTTGTACTTCAGAAGACCTTCTATTATTTTTGTTATGGTTTATTATGTATTCACTCTTACAGCCCTCAGCATACTTGCAAATGCAGAAACACAGACTCCACAAGAAATGGTCATGACTTTGAATGGTTTGCTATCTACATTGATAAGACAAAAGCTAGAAGAGAGGAATGTTCCACTGAATAAAATGAGACTGCCATGTAAAGGGTGAGGTATGCCACACAGACATCTGCTTTCTTCTTCCAACGCCCACAATACTTTACAAACAGACCTGCAAACAGATCTTAAACTCTTTGCATTCTCCCAGATAGGAGCTCCTTGAAATTTATTTTCTTCAGTTATTTCCTCTTACTGCTTTTCAAACTTGGGCACCTCTTTTGCTTTTTCTACTCAGCACTATTTAATGCAGTTTTGCTTGAGCCTTCAGCAGGTTGTGGCCTTGTTCATCTGCAGCTATACAAATACGGATGTAGGCATTATGCTTGGCTGAGAGGAATCAGCTCCTAATAAACAAGTAATTTCTGATACATTCTCCCTTTGTAAAATCTCAGAGACTTATTTTTGTTCTCTTTGAATCAGTTTTCTCCCCATCTGAAACATTTATATTTTGTTTCAGAATGCTGTCTCAGTGAGAATTTAGGATAGGATGTTCAGATTCTGATCCCTAACCTGTTCTCCTTACAGGCATTCAATGTATTGCAAATCTTAAGTTAGTTTACCATATTTGTCTCTCTAATTGCTCTCACCATGATGAACCTATCCTCCAGACTCAGTTTTTTTCAACACAGAGCAGTATTGTGGAATGTGCATACTGCCTGGTGGTTATTTCTCAAACTACTAGGTCACTTTTTATATGAAAAATAGAAGATTACAGGGCCAAGAGAAACCCACTCACTTGGCTTGTTATCACAAGAGGTTGGCAAAAAGAGTGAAACACCACAATGCTCCCATTTGATAGTATTAGTGACTATTATTATTACTTCTCTATTTACCTCTGAAAAGGTAAAAGTCAAGCAGCTCAGAATTCCACTTCATATGGCTACTGAACATGTAGCTACCACATCAAAACAAGTATCAATTGCTGAAAACCTGCAATACATTGAAACCAACTGCACACAAAGGAAAACATCTTTAGAATGACGCATTTAAAATGAGACATTTTCAATAAATATCTAAAAATCTACTGTAGACTGCAGTATCTGCTTGGGATTGTAATATCCCTGTTTCTGAAGATGGTCAAAACATAGGGTTGGAAGGAGTCACTTACAGACTGTTAGAAAACAAGTATAAAGAAACTTTTCTTTGTGAAAGGTATTATTTTTCTGGTACAATAGAGGTAATTTGCAATACAAGCAAGGTTACTAAAATGGTTGGCTAACATATCACAGTGTTGATTTTCCATTGCACTCTCATTGGCTGTAAAATGCAAAATTATCCCCTTTTGTTTTCTTAAACAATGAAAGAGCTAGCTGGCCTGCTAAAAGTTTGTTTGCTTCCACATTTTGCACTTTCTGTTTTGCTTTCTGAATCATCAGAATTTTACTGACAAAAATCTCTGTAGAAAGTAAATGTCCAAGTCACAAACATGAATATTTGTCAAAAACAAAACTGAACTGTGCACATACAGGCTCTAGCAAATAATGGTTGGTTACTTGTCCATGCAGGGAGAGAAAAAATTCTCAGGAGATTTTATCTGTCTGGCAAAAGCTACCCAATCCAGCTCATATTTCTAATATTTGTCATTTGTCCAGAAGTTAAGAATATTGAAAATATTCAAAATAATTTAGAGTACTGACAAAGTGAAAGGCAACACCAAACTGTTCTGTGAGAAAATAAGGTTACATGAACTAAAATATGACTTTTACAAAATAATGATTTAAAAATAAATTATGGAATATTTCATTTCCCTCGTAACTCCAAGTAAAAATGATTAATGATCAGTGCATAGAGATTAAGAAAGCAGTAAAAGGGACAAGATGGCTCAGGGAATTGGTAATTTGGTACTTCGCCTTTTTGGTTTCAATTTCAGCTTTTCAGTTGCTGTTACTAGTGAATCCCTCATGCCTTAAAACTGGCTTTTATATTTTAAATCTAAGTTCTCTTGCCAAGTGGCAGATTGCCTGAAAAGTCAATAAAAGTTGGGGTCTGGTTCACCACTTCATTGATCCAGTATCACGCTAGTGTAACTCAGTTGACTTCAAGCAGTGTACTGCAGCACCAGGACCCAGGAGTGTACTACTAAGCAGCAAATGCACTTCCTCAGAATATTAGTTCTCCTGCCTATAAATTGGGATGCAGCCTTGCCAGACCCTGGTATTTTATCATGAATCTCACAACATTTGATGCTTTACGTACAGTTCCATCTCTCTGAACCTTATGATTAAAAAAGAATCTCACTTTTCATTAAAAAAGGTAAATTTCTAGAAAGCCCTCACATTGTACAGAAAAATTGGTGACTCCATGTATACCTTTGGGACTCAAAAAAGGGGAAGGGGATGAATACCCCACACCCCAGCAGATACTGTGTTTTTTTTTTTTAATATGACTTTTTAAGCTAGTCTCCTCATCTGTAGGGGTCTGAACCCTTCTATTTATGGTTGGCGGTGTTCAAGACCGCTAATTTGCTGGCTTCCTGGTCAGCCAAATACGTATCTCTGTTGACCACATCTCATATTACACAATGGGGTATGATATTTCTTCTGTAGAAAAGTGTTGATGACCAGACCCATTAGTTCAAACAATATGCCTTATGGGGTTTCCTCCTCCAGCTATGCCTAGCAAAATGATGTGCGTATGGGGGAGGAATGGTCTACATTTTCCTTGAAAATCATACATGTTTCCCATTAACATTAATGGGTGTTTACATGCATTCATGAGACTGAAAGTAGGCCTCCTCCTACATATCTATAACATTAAAAAAAATAAAAATCAAACCAAGCATTATGCATCAGGCAGCATTGTTACGAGCTGGAATATGTTACACTAGCTTCTGTTCCCCAACCAATTACTCCTTTCATAAGATTTGTATAGTATTGCCTGGCCAAGTACCATCCTTGCCCTAATTGGAAAAGACGCTTGAAAAAACTGATATGGAAAATCTGCATTTGACCTTGTGCCCTTGCTTCTTGTCAACAATTTCAACCACATCTGCTCTTGCAACGTGAAAATATTGGCGTATTTCACCGAGCTCTGCTCTGACAGCTGCAGGCACTCTTTATATACTATAATTCCACTCCCAAATACACAGGAAGCAGTGAATGCAGATTGTTCATTGCTCACTCCTTTAAAGTGGAGGCTCTGCAAAAAGAATTGAAAAGAAGTTTTCACTGAAAATCTCTCTGGTTCTGTGTCCTGGAGGAAGAACTTATTCTTTCTGTTACCACCAAGTGATGGTGAAATCACACCTATTTGATAAGTAGAAGGTGGGAAAATGTTTGCAAAAGGAATGCAGTAGTATCCATATGTCAAGTTTATCATAGCATGTCCAATAAAAAGGCAATCATATTATCAAGTACAATCTTTCCATTAAATTTAACACTTATTAGATCAGACTCTGATCGTATAAGGTTAACATTTTTTGCTTTCCTTATTTGTTGGTTGAAGCATATGTAAACCTGGATTTAAACTATCCAACCAGGGACCATGATTAATTTCTCCAAGTTGTATAAGCTATGTAGCTCTTTGGAGTCTTGCAGAGATGGTAATGGCAGTCTATGCAATGCAATGCACGGAAATGTGGATGGATGTCCCATAAGTGAGAAGTCACTAAAAATTAAATTAGCTTAAAATTACCTTAAAGTAATTTACAGTGTAATTCCTCATGACTATTCCTTGATGAGGTACTAATTTAAAATGTTTCTTAAAGGATATCATTTGTTTCCCTGACTATATATATAAGACTATCTGTCACTGAAGTTCCATCTGTATATCATTTTAAGGACTTCAGGGGCACCTGTTTTGGCCTTCTGCTTGATTTTGGCTGATACCATTGCCTTTAGTCATCCATTCATTTAGGGTAAGGGATACTGAATATCATATACTAGAGGTTTGCATCT
>VXAL01009642.1:278012-291447 GCA_013399475.1 Chauna torquata | reverse complement strand
TTTGGAAACTTTTTTTTTTTTTTTTTTGAAGTTATACACGACAGGAACATACACGTCCCATTTCAGACCTCACACTACTGTCAGGGGGAAGCACTAAGAGTTGTAGAATCCTGTGCTTAGGGCAGGGGTCTCCAGCCAAACCTCCTGCTCAGAGCAAGCACAATGGGAGCAGGCTGCACGGAGCCTTGTCCAGCTAGTGTTGAGTATCTCCAAGGCTGGAGATGCCACTACCTCCCTGGGCAACCTTTCCAGTGCTTGACCGTAACTCAAAAAATTTTTTTTATACTAAGCCAGAATTTCTTGCGTTGCAACTTAAGTCCGTTGTCTCACATCCCTAGGGGAATCAAGATTGGACCATAGCTCCATTATTTATGAATTATTTAAGAATTTATTTGAACAGTTTTACTGTAAATTATAGTGGAGATAGAACTGCAGGGTACAGATGACCAGTAATGAATGCTATGTAAATTTTTCCACTTTGTATTTAGCTGGATCCGATACTTATTAAATGTCACTGTCGTATAAGTGGTTTGAGTAAAATAATTGGTGGTATGTGATGAATCCCTATTCTATTGTATATGTTTATGACATTGTTTAGTGATCTCAGTCCAGTTCTCAGTGGACTGTTCTTCACATCAAAACCCACTATCACAGTTGGTGCTCACATGTTTCTTGACTAGGTTCCAGATTCTTAAAGGCATTTAGGAATTATTCTACTCAGTCTTGCAAGGCCTGAATGATTTAGACAGGTAGGAACCATTTTCAGAGTTACGTGAATTAAAACTCCGTGAAAGCCAAGATTTAAATGAAAATGAAGTTGGAATTTGCCCCTCATTCCTAGAAGTAGTCTCTTCACAAGAAGGAGGCAGAAAGGAGAGTAAGTAGGGTGGGTTGTGGAAATTTATGCTGCATCTATAGGTATCATATGTATTAATAGAACTGCATCACTCACACCTAACAACTGTGTTTCTTAAAATAAATTAATACAAGGAAATGTTATTGGCTACAGGCCAATTTACATCTTAATTTTTCATGAATATCAGAAAAATCAACACAGATCCCCTTTCCTGAGGAAGAATGCAAAGAAGAGATGACTGGATTTTTTTACTCCCCTTAAGAAAAGCACCCCCTGAATAGGGTCTTGATGAAAGGTACTCTGCAGGAACATAACTGGGAGTGACCAAAGAGGAGATGTGGTTCACATACTTATGCATATGAGATCAAACCACTGCCTTGCATCTGGTGAGTTTATACTGACAGTTTATTTCCAAGACAGTCATCAATATAATGTCTGAGAGCTTAATCCAGCTCCCACTAAGTCAGCACCAAGACTCCCACTGGTTTCTACTGTGTAGCTTTGGAGCCTGCATATTCAGTGACTACAAAATGAACTGCTACTTACTCAGGAGTAAAGCCAGGCAAAAAGTATTCAAGTATAAACATTTTTGTTTGAAGAAGTGCCTCTATTTCAGACTGAAATCCATCACAAAAGTGATTGGCTCTCTATCATTTTGGAAGGTTTTCTTTTTTCAAAATATCTTTTCTAAATCAGCATAGCAATTGAAATAGGAATAGCTTGTTTTATTTTAGGTTTTAAATAAATTGAAAATTCAGTGTTGTTTTCGGAGTGATCACAAAAAGAATGGCTGATTTATAAAACCTTGCTTTGGATAACTGAGGAATAAATGTAATACTATCATTGCTTTTGGGGGAAAGGTCACAAAATACCACCTGAAGTCACACTTAATCAATCACATAAGCCTCTTTTAAATCTTGAAAAATAAAAGCAAAAAGAACACAGGAAAGAGATTTTCCTGTGTTTTCACTGTTGTTTTTTGACCTGTTCTATCTGCTTGGAAACTAACTAACAGTTGGAACATATTGACATTTGTTCAGAGCAAAAATACAGCACAGATTCACACTGGTTTTGTCCAAGGGTAAAGAGTCTATGGAGCAATGTGTTTCTCTGTGCCCCTTTAAAATCTAAGTCAGTATAGTTTAGCAGAGCTGAGCTTTTGGGGATAACTAGGATCAGTAGTTTAATATGTCCTTTACTTTCCTCCATTCAGATCTTCCAGAAAACGGGATTTCATTTTATGCATAATGTGGTGTTGATCAACACTGAAGGAATTAGAATGTTACCGACTCTAGTTCATGAGGACTTTCCTTAGAATGCATTTCTAATTCAGAAATCAAACATTGTGATTAATAAGTTATGGTTAATCTCAAAAAGCAAAAAGATTTCCCTTCATTGTCTTGCTCATATTCAAGAAAAGGCACTACACACAATGACCTTTCTCCCTGACTCAGAATGAGGTCTGTGGTGCAGGGACTGTGATTCTTGTCCTGCTGAGCAACACTATACCACCAAGTGCTGAGCCACATGAAGTTTTTGGCTGTGCTCTTTCATTTTTTTTCCAGTTCTCCAGATTCCTATGCCCTGTTCTCCAGTTCCCAGAGGTAGGCATTTCTGTAATTTCAATTCACTTCCAAATATCTTTAGAAAATGCAAAGCGCTTTTGGCTTGTATTACATACACAATCCAGTGCCAAAAACCTATCTGCATTTTTTCCCTTGTATATCCTAATTCTAAACTTAGTTTTCCTTTTACATTCTGCAATACTATGCAATCCTGGGGGGAAATAGCTATTCAGAGTAGCATTAACCTTGTGTGAAATACAAAGTGTGAACATTTTAGCTGCCCATCATCACTCAGCTGAACAAAATGGCTTTGTGGCTGGCACTTCTTCCACCTTACTTCTCCTCCCTGAAATAGCTTAAACAAAATCCATCTTACTCATTCTTTCTAAAACCATAGACTCGTGTTGTCTAGCCTGTCTAACAGCCCCCTAATCCAGTCAGAAAGCCCAACCTGTTTGAAATAACCAAATATGCATGTGGAATTTGCATTAGAAACATAATAGACCTCCTAGCCATGGTTATTACAGCCTGTTCAATTGTTCAAACATGTCTCCCACCTGTTGCTGCTTATAACGTGCTCAAGTGCCATCAAGTGCAAAAGTTATGGTGCTATTTATATGGAACCTTCTTAGACATGCATGAGGTGCAAGATACGTTTACAAGAGCCTTCTTTCATCTCCTCTGCTAGGCACAACAGGGGTCTCATCTCGTCCCTGGATGCACATGAAACTACAAATGTCATTACTGGAAATAAAACATTCCTGCCCAGCAGAGACCAAACACCAGGGGGACCAACCCAGGAATTCTCTTGAGCCTTTCATTCGGAGAAGGGCAGAAAGAAAAAAATAGCAACCCAGCCCCGCAGCTTCACTGGTTTAATTGCTGTGTTGTGGATGCATGCGGGATGAAAACGAGGAAGGAACCGCAAGCATTCAAGTGGGAGCTGTTCCAAAATCCTACAGGAAATTTGTGTTGGCGTTAAGGGCCTGAAGCTTTCTGAAGTTAATGGAAAGATTGAGACTGACTTGAGTGTGCTCTGGATAAAGCCCTTAATACAGAAATGCATACTAGGAGGGGAGGTGCGCCTTGTGCATGGTTACAAGTGATTGTGCCAGGCACAAAAGAGTAAACTCCTGGTTCCAATTAAGCCAACTAACATTTTTATCATTAACTCATTGGAGCAAGGGTTTTACCCAAAGTTTGGGTACTTTTAAAAATTCAGGATATTCAGTTCAGACTCTTCATGTTAGGCAGTGTCAGGATGGCCTAAACAAAGCATACTGAAATAAGTTCCCTAAATCCATGTACAAGTATGAAGAGAACTGAGTTTTAGAAATGGAAATGGTGAATTTTTAGTTGTTTTGCATGTCTGATGGCTTTAGGGCAATGGAAAGAAAGTCTGGGAGAAAACACCCCTCCTTAAATATGTATTCACACACATTTTTATGAAATTTTACAGCTTTTTTCAGATTAACCACTCTAGAACTCGGAAAAAAAATAGAAGTTTCAAATAGCCCTGTAGAATACATGAGATTTCAGTTTTTACATCCATCTCACCCCTGGTTCTGGAAAGCAGGAGCTTTTAGGAAGATGTGAATGAAACTTCACAGGAGTAACTGTTTCTGCAACCTACTAAATAATTACTGAGGGAAGGATAGTGAGATCTTTAGGTATTTGAAATGACCATGGTGCTGTACAGAGAGACCTGCATAATGGGTTTGCTCAGGCACTAGCAGTTTTACTACACAAATGTGATGCTCCACGCAAGCAAGTTTACCTTATTCTTAGCAAAGGCTTTGCTAGCTAAGGGATTTTCAGTGTCTGAGTTACACTTATGACATCCCATGATCTCTCACTCATTTACTGTACCATGAACCACACCTTTTTCTTCATGCTTATAAAAGTGGTGGTATTATCCCCTTATAAAATGAAATAATCCTGTGGGCCCTGAGCTTGCAGAACTTCTAAGTCCATCTTCTCATTTGGTGCCCATGTGTGTATCTCTGTGGACCTCTCTGTGAGCAGTATTCCAGGCACAGCTGGCTGAAACGTTGCTGTATAATCTGGTTTGGAAGGAAAACTAGGTTTTCAGCTAAACATTTTTTTCTTTCATGGATTGTCTGCTTTCCATGGTAAATTCCAGCTTCTGGCTGAAAACCCAAAGCATTTTCAATAAAATGCCCTGTGTGTTTTTGTGAGATGGTGCATGGCACAGGAAGGTAGAGAAACATTTTCTGACAAGTACTGCTGATATAAACTCATATTAGTTTTGATGCTTTTTCATGTAGCAAGATGTTAGTGGAGCCACTGGAAATTACAGACAGATGGAAGATACAGGTTGTTGCATGAAGCTTGTTCAGCATGCTGAACAACACCACAAATATGTTTTTATATGCACTCTTCTTTGAACTGCGATGGATGTAGCATGTGTGAGTTGCTGTCTCATTTTTCTATTGAATTATTAAAAAAAAAAAAAAAAAAAACAACCCACAGATCTATCTGGGTGGTAGCTCCATTTTTTCCCAGTAGCTTCTGACAGTAGTTACATTTCATTTAAAACATACGCTCACTTTTCCTGCATTCCCCAATGTAAACACATAAGAGATGCTGGAATTTACTGAAGAAAAAGAACTTTGCAGTCCTGTACTGCAGAGAGTGGCACAGGAGGGCCAGAGAAAACACATCTGTGGGTGAAAGGCTTACATTCTGCCTTTCACAGCCAGAAGGCTATCTGTTTTGCCTCTGCTGCCCATGGAAGCACTGATCTCAGCATCTGCTTGCTCTGGAGCGCATGGGGCTGTGGCCAGTCCCAGTATATGACCTGGAGGGGAGCATAGGGGATACCGCTTTCCCCTGCTTGGAGAAATAAGGTGGAGCCACAGTTTCCCTGGGACTGCCTTGCCTCTCTCCCTCAGTTAGTCCATTATCCCAGCACCAGCCTTAACTGTGCCTCTACCTTCCGGTTTTGGCACTTGGGCATACTTTTAGCTTTCAAGGCTATACAAACTGTCAACTTGTTGATTTCCTGAGTAAAAAATACATTTGACCACCAACACCTGAACATTTTCAGCATGTTCTGCTACCAGAGCAAATGAATATTTTTATCTATATTTTTTAATTGTTACTTTACTTGCAAGCTTTGTGTCTCTGGGTTAATTCATTCTGGCTGCAGTTTGAAAGAATGCCATATGCAGAAAGCACAAGAGGCTTAAGGAGTGGAGCAATTACTGCATCCACATTCTTGGAAATGTCTGATAACAGAGGAGACCATTCCTCCGGCTCAGCGGCAGGCCCAAGTATGCTGTGAGAGCATACAGCATGAAAATGACTCATGGGCCAGTGCGGCGTCCTCAGCGCTTGCACACTGACATCAAAGCCTAGGAACTCAAGGCCTCCCTTGAATGAGCTCAACTGCATTTAAGGAGATTCTGGTAATCAGTCTAAAAAAAGCATATTAGACATGTACAAGGAAGCAAAGCACACAATTCTTTTGTTATCTCTGGCATCAGTGAGATGGTGCATAGAGGAGAAGTGCATTTTCCCAGGGCACTGATCAGGAAAGAGCCCTGCAGGGTTTTTCAGATGCCCATCAATGCAATTAGCACATTTCAGGGAAAAGTACACTCCATTGTCCTATTTGAAAGGAAAGTGTCTTACAAGATTGTTAAATGCTGAATTAGGTCCTTACAAAGTGTTGAATTTGTTAGATTCTGAAAGTTTGTCAAACAGATGTTTTATTGTTTTATGATACTGACATCTTCACAGATCTAGAAATACTCCTTACCATCCTCTTTGGTCCCTAAATGTTTGCTGATTATCATCACCCTATTCATCAATCTGTAACAAAACTCGAGTCAACTTTTTCCACAAACAATAGATACCACTTTGTTCTCGGCAGCTCTGACTGCAGTGTGTTGAGCTCCTTCATTTTCAAAGTCCTGCACATGAATATCCTGTCACCACTAGCCCAGTAATTTTGAAACTAAGCAAATCTAGTTATATTTTCCAGTGCTAGAGGTTTGTCTTTTTACATCTGCATTTAATTTCTCAGTAATTAAACCTTAGATACTAGTGTTTCTAATTCAGTTTCATACTGAGTAGTTTGTGACAAAAGCTTGTTAACTGGTACTGGTGCATCAAAAATCCTCTGTAGGTTTCTTAAAAGTCCTGGAACTCAGGCAAACTGGATTCAATCCTGTCTCTGCCCCAGACTGCATTCATGACTGAGGGTAAGGTACTCTTCTCAATGTCTAGACTAGGTCAGCTGTCTTGTAGGCGGGCTAGCTCTCCCAGTGCTACTTTTTCCCATACGTACAAAGGAATACTAGTGTTTCCAAGTTTCCACACAGCAGTGATTTGGAGTCAATCCTAATTTCTGACAACAGGTATCAGCTGTGTATAGCACTATGATGCTCTAATCCTGGCTGACATCTCTTTGTAATGATCATTAGTGGTTCTGCAAATGAACCTCAACAGTAAAAAGCCAAAATACTGTAAGTTCAGTCTCTGAAACACATTACATCTTACAGACAAAGGACCTTGTAGCACCATCTGCTAGCAAACGTCTGCTGTGAATATTGTTCAGGTTATTCTTTGTTTAAATTGGCCAAGTTCTTGAAGTTAAAATGTTTGTTTGTTTGTTTGTTTGTTTTAAGAGCATGGGGTGAGTGAAAGGAGAAGGACACAGTAACATAATGACGATACAATGGAATCATTTTTAAAAAGTACAGGAGAAACACTTGGAAGGAATAGTGTCTTAGGAAAAGGAAGGAGGAAAGGTGGACTTGAAAAGAGGCAGGAATTTCTTGTAAACATTTCACAAAGCATCAGAATGATAGTTTTTTGAGTGATTAAATCCATTGTCTTAGTGCTAAATTTATGATGACCACCTGCTGTGACATATGGCATGTACTGTCATGGTATTGTGGGTAGCAGCAGCATAAATCTCCGTATATGTAAGCTTATGGTCCTGCTTTATTATTCCCTTTCAATATTGGGGGAGTTCCATATTGAAGTTTCAGATAAGCCCACATAAGTACTTCTTGTATAAAAGAATAGCAGCTCTGATTCAGACTAAGTAGAGGAAAACTCGTTTCTGCCCAGTGGGGCGATTACCAAAACAACAGATGTGAGTAACATTGGTGCATCTTTCAACAGCAGCTCTTTGGCACAAATACACATTTGCTTGAAGAATACCAAATGTCCATTTGTAAGAGGACTAAAAATGTCCCATCTGTGTTTTACTGTTTCCTAGCTGGTGACCTGTAAATTTGCACCTCCAAGGGATTGCCTCTTTGCCCAGGCCATGTATTTTTGGAAATGGTCAATGTTCTCATCAAACCATATTTTATAGTCCCTGTCCTGTTGCAACAGTTGTTCATTAACAGTTTGGTGGGGTTTTTTTGTTTGTTTGTTTTTGTTTTGTTTTGTTTTGTTTTGTTTTGTTTTTGGAGTAAGGCATTAATAATCTAGGGCTCTTCCTCAGCTGAATTTCAGGCTATAGTTTTGTGTGTTAAAAAGGCGTCTGAAATTTTCAGCATCTCAGCAATGAGAATCTAGGCTAAGTTGTATAAATGTCTCCTGTTATTCAGCCAGTCACTTATCCATCTTAAAGCACAAAGATAAGCCCTTTCTGCTTTCACACCAAGTGAGGGAGGGAATGAGGAGGAAATAATTTCCCCTTTTTTAGATATAATTTTCTTAATTGATAGCTACCAGCTCTGACAGAAGGGTCAGAAGCTGAAAAATCAGTTACATCATTTGTAATTCTTTTCAGACTAGGCATTATTTCAACCCTAGCAAGACCTTTTGGCCTTCCAAGGAAGAGAAAGTGCTGGAGAAAAAACAAGCATGTGTAGAAAAACTGTTGACAATGGAGCACAATAAATACAAAAGAGAAAGGCTAGGAAGAGGGTACAGGATCAGACTAGGGAAACAGAGAAAGAACATGAAGAAGAGTGTCCGTGTCAGTGCCCAATGGCCCCAGGAGAGATGCAAGGAGCTGGTGGTGGCTGCCTGGGAGCACTCTGTGTGGGAGCCTGGGGGGACAGGGGAGTGGAGACAGGACCACCAGCATGGGAGCTCCCTCGACCTCACTGAGCCCCATTCTTCCTCCTGGCTACGTGAACATCCAGTTCAGCTGAGGCAGAAGGAAGCTGATGGAGAAGCAGGGCTTTATTCTGAAAGTTTAGATGTCTTACATTCATCTATTTATCAAAGGTGGTGCCCCAAACTGGACTATGAGAGGAGCTTAGAAATAGCTTAAATGATAGTGTCAAACTAGCGTATAATGTCCTTAGTAGAACAGTGAGACCTTCACCACAAACAAACAAACAAACAAACAAGAAGTCAGAAAAAAAGAAGCTGTCTTCCATATTTTCCTTGGATGCAACAGACATTTATCATACCTCTTTTGGCAGGACTAACTCTTGGCTCAGCACAAAGCAAAACTTTCCATGAGAGTGAATGGTGCTACTGACCCAGACACAGAGGTGTGGGAATACCTGGGCTAATCCAAGATGTTTCCAGCAAGGATGCTTTACTGAGGAGGCAGATGTTACTTTGTTCCAAGGGTATATATATTTTTTTTTTAATTTTCGTACAGAGGGTTTTTCCTCCATGCCTGGGTGTCTAAGGCATAGCCTCCACTTGATTAATAAACAGCAACACTGATCACTCTTGAAAGTACAGCCACAGACTGGATGGAGAGCTTCTGCCAGCTCTCTGAGCTATGGAAGGCCAAAGGATAATGTCGGCTGAGTCAAATGACTCTTGAGGGATTTACAGAGTGGATTACACTCGAAAAGGGAATCCTCTTTTATGTCTATTCTTGGGAAATAAAAGCTAGGCACTGTTCAGGGTTGTTCTGAGTTCAACAAGTTCTCTGAAACTGAAAGCAGAACAAAATTCTTGCCATTCCCTCAAGGTACTCCAACAAAGTCCCAAACACCTAACAGAAGAAGTGAAAGAAACCCAAAATGTTTATCTAGTGCAATAGCACAGGATGGAACCAAACCTGAGCTAAACAGAGAATATTCTGTTCTTGTCTGTATTCATTTTACTATTCTACTTACCATCAAGGTAAGTATCATCAATCTGCATGGCTTTCAACAGCACATGTATAATATTTTCTACTCTAATCTTCTCTTTGAGGGATATTTAGAGTAATGCAGCTTTGACAGAATTTTAGTTTGGGGACTGTAAGAAGGAGGCAAGGAAAAGTATTTCTCTTTAACATGTGTGCTTCTCTCTTTTTTTTTCAGAGAAGGGCAAAGACATATTTTGTATCTAAAATAAAGCATACGCACAAGTATATTTTATGTGGAGAGTACAGTATAAGAAATAATTGACAATTTTGTGTTTAGGAGCTCTTCTAGATACCTGAAGCCTATATATATATCAGCATCAGTAATAAAATCGTTGTTCTGGATGCCACAGAACTGTGACATAATTGAAAAACACCTAAAACCAAAAAAAGTGAAGTGAGCTATGAAGTCTGAAATATTTACACTTTTCAATAGTACTCATTAAAAGTAATTTTCAGTCTTAATCCCATCATATTCTCTTTTGCTTCTACCTAAGTTTACATCAAATTTGAAAATTCTTCAAAATTGATCATGGATTTTAAGGACTGTTTCTAGAAATGTCATGGTCAATTATGTGATCTTTAAATTGCTTCTTATCTTTGTTTTGCCTGTGTTGCTGCTCTATGCCTGTTTGGCAACCCCAAGTAAAGTTTTCATAATTTTCAAGAAGTTCTGCATTCTTTCAAGTCAATGAAACCCAATGATAGAAAACATTACCAATGCTGACATAGCTGTTTTACTTGTCTGCCAATTGTTACTTGAGCCCCAATGTGAGGGGCTAAGTCAGGACTAAGCTCGATAATCAAGTATGTAACCCAATTTTGACAAATTTATTTGGCATTTTAGTTCTTATAAGACATTTTTTCTTTCTGTTTTTGTCTTTACCTGTGCTTTACATACCTGTATGTACATGCTGTTGGAGGAATAAGCATCTTACTTTTGTAAACAGTAAAATGAAATACACAGGAGTTACAGTTCAAATGCCCTTGTAACTTCAACTATATGAACAAGATACCAAAGATATTAGGGACACTCCTGAAGTTAAGATCACAGCTATGTTCAACTGTCTTCCTGGTTCAGGATGCCAGTGACTTCCCAGTTGCATGGAGAAGGTTTGTTGTGGATCTGGGAATAAACCTTTTAACTTGTAGTTGTGTTTTGTTCCCACAGTGGTATCCTACCTCCCCTACAGAGACTGTTGTTTTACGTTAAATATTTATGCTGTAGCGTCATAAACTTAGGATGTAACTCTGATACCTAATATGCAAGCACTCCCTGAAAAACTCTATATCCTGTACAATATTAAACGTCTGTATTTTGTTTGGTTCAGGTTCTCACACAAGTGTGAAAAGGAATTTGAAGCCATAAATCACTGTTGGTCAGTCTTTACCTTAAGTGCTAACCACATCCCTGAATCAACAATATGTTTTCCTTCCTTTCCACAGATGGGTTGACCCTGTGGGTTCGCCATGCGTTATTACACCTCGAAATTCCAGCCGCGTTCGCTGATTGCATCACTAACCACTATTCACTGCTGAGCTGAGGAACGTCTTCTCAGATGATTTGCAATCACACAGCTGAGAGGTTTTACCCTCCTAGCAGAGCTTGCTTTCAAATAGAAAACCCCAGCCCTGTTAATATAATCCTAACAGTTGAGGTAAAATATTAAAACACTTTCTAATTACTTCCTTCCCATTTCCTATGGCTTTTCTTTTAATAACATGGATTTTTATTATTATTGCTTGGTTTCAGACTCATTTATTTTCTGTAATGTGTCTGCTCCGTTTCCTTGAACTTTGAGCATGAGGAACATGCGTACTCAGCTCAGCTGTTGAGATGATATGAAAATGAGATGCTATCAAAGAGCTTGAAAATGTCACTTATTCGTGCAGTCTTGCCACATGGGTGCCCAGGGTGGTCTGCTCTCCCTGACAGAGCAATTGGCCTCCAAATAATTTTAAATTATGGTTCAAAGCACTGCAGTGAGTTAGTGCTTCGAGGGAAGAGTGTGAAATACTGACTCGGCTGATGGTTTCATGCAACATACAGGTATCTTTCAGAAGCATCCCAAATTAGTAATGGCTTTTTGCAAGGCAGTCTCCTCAAAGTAAACACATTTTAGAAGGGCAAGTTGAAAAGGACGATGGCAAGACATAGAGGAACAAGATTATCTCAGGGAAATGACCTTCTAAGGGAAGAATGCTGGTTTGCAAGAAACTGGAAAGTCTCAGAAGGAATCTTCTTCCTAAGCACAGCAGGAACAGCCACGAGAAACTTTATCTGAGGACACACAGATAGACAGACAGCAGCTTTCCACCCACTACACTAATGGAAGTGAATCAGTTTTTTTCTTCCTCAGAGCTCCGCTGGGTGGTTAATGTGAAACATAAGCTCCTTTCATTACCGATTTATGCTCTTCCTCTGCAATTGATTGGATAAGCACCATCTTCAGCTGGTGTAATTCTGTCTCATCTCATTGATTTCAGTGGACTTGAGGACCTGATCTTTGAAACCTGAAGTTTCTTTTCTATTATTGCTCTGCCTGATTTCATTATTTCACTCTTGCATGGCAATTTTAAGGTTACATATGTAATTTTGGAGCTCCTTACAAGAAAGTATTTTATATATTTCTAACTATTCAGTCACTCCCTTTCCTCACACACCTCTTTCATTAGGCCTCTCGGTAGTTCCTTTCACTGACATGCACTGTCTAGCCCTATCTCTTCCTTGGCTTCTCCTGAGCTGCTCTCATCATTCCCCACCATCCTTGGCAATAATATTTTCCTACAGTACAATCACCAGCACTTTTTACAGGCTCTTGCAAATGGTGAACACAGAAATCACATTGTCTGTCTTTTTGCCCTGTTATCCTTTGGCTACTACAAACTGGCATTTTGTTTGCATTTTTCATCTTCCTTTTTCTTGTTGTCTTCTTTTTAGCACAGCTATGCAGCTGGCTGCTGGCTTCAATTATTTTTCCACAATAACTCCCAAGTCTTTTTCCAGAGAATGGTGCTGGATAACTATTTAATTCAGCACATATAATATTTCTTGCATCAATTTCTTGATTGCAGACAAATTACTGAGGTGTTCTAATATTGAACTGCATTTACCACCTGCAGACTCAGATCATCTCAAATGATCCAAAGACTTGAATTCAGTTGCACTGTTCCTTGTATTCTGCTCTACTTCTAATGCTAGTATTATATTTCACTCCAAACATTTATTGTCAGGAGACCTCTGCCAGATTATCTGTACATGTTAGTTCCCTTAACATTTCTGCATTTCCAGCAATGTTTGACCCCAGGGACAAGCCAAAGGCCTCTGTGCATTAGTTCCAGAGGGTATACAACCATCACAAGGTAAAAATATGAATATGGTTAATATTTTCATATTTCATAGATTCACCTTTTTGAAAAATTGAAAATGGAGAGGGCAAAATTTTCAAAAGAGCTTAAATCCAGGTAAGATGAGCGACAGCAACTACAGAGAACTGCTGAGAGCATGAGGTTTAGTGGCTTGAATGGGAATCCACTTTGTCCAAGTCATTAGGACTAAATGATCCTGGAAGTGTTGGTATGTAAAGACCATTGGTGTACACTTCACTTCTAATGTGCAAATGTATTTGAGGATAATATCAGTCCCTTTAAGTACTTTGAAAACTATAGCATCACTTAAATGTTTTTGCATGCCAGTGGAATGTATTTGACAGTGCCTACCACTTGTAACATTTTACAGTGAAATCAGATCTTATCTGATTACCTCTGTAAAAAGAATGACAGTGTGTCAAAAGAGATGTCCTTTCAGATAATCGAGTAGTGATTCCTCACCCCTATGGCACCTTGAAGTGAGGCAGCTGATTTCAGGACTACTTTTACACTTGTTTTGAGTACGATTTGGACCCTGTTCAAAAGATAAAAACCCTTGCT
>VXAL01009642.1:188775-268174 GCA_013399475.1 Chauna torquata | reverse complement strand
GAATGCAGCTATAGGTATCCTTCGAGCTCAAACAGCCCAAACTCCAAAAAGTTAGACTATAATTTGCACAAATGGCTTCGTAATGCTGCAGTTATTTCTTTGACTCTAGCTTAATGTGAACTTACTGCAAAAAGATGCTTTATTGTCACTTTTCAAGTGGGAAAAATGAGAACCATTTCATCCTTGATTTTTGTAGTGATCTCATGAAGGTATACAGATGTCTTAAAGGTGACCTGCTGAACACTGAAATCAGTGAGAATTTTTCTATTAGTATCAACAGACATTTGATTTGATGTCTTCTCCATATATATGAAACCAGGAAGAAGAAGAGCCCTCCACATTCTAAAAAATGGTGCAGTGCTCCTTTTCTATACTTGAGAGCTCAGAGAGCGATTATATCCCACAGAAACCCCATCCATCATCCCTAGGTTCCTGGAGAGCTGTGCTACACCACCATCTACTCAGAGTCGTGGCAGTAAGAAACAGCTCAGAAATCTAAAACCTGAACTTCACCTGGTATAAAATGACAGATTCTAATGAAATCAGGGCCAACTTCTTGCCTATGATTTATTTCTTCGATGCAGACTGTTTAAGTTTAAACAGGGCATTTGAAATTGAATGGTAAGTTTCAGGGGTACCTACCCATATAAAAATATTTGTGTGAATTAGAAATAAACAACTATGCAAAGTTTCATATGTTCTCATGTGTTCTCCTTTCCAACTGTACTTTTTCAGATAAACTCTTTGGGATTTGAGGATTCATTACCAGATGAGAAAAACTGGCACTCTGAAGATGAATCTACTTAATCCAAAATCCATTATCCCAAGGACTTTTTCTTTGCTTGTATCTCCTGCTAAAAATTGAGTCTATGCATTGGAATAGGTGCAAAGATTTTGTTGGTGCTGTTTAGGTGGTTTCATTTACAGAGGATGTTTCTATGGAAATAGTGCCCTGTATGCTTGCCAGCAGGCTCATTTGGCTCCTCTAGGACCAATTCATTTAGCTTATATGTACAAGATTACAGCAGAGGGTAGTAGCAGAACTGAGAGAAGCACAGGCAAGGAGAATCAGCAGCAGAAATGACTTGGTACCAAGCAACACAAACAACAACAAGCGATGAAGCAGAGCCAAGCAGGAATTGGATTGTCCAGGATACTCTCCTGATGCTGTGCATAGAGATCGTGAGTGTTCAAGCAGCAGAATGGTCCTCGTGCAACCAGGGGAAAAGGAATAACAACGCTTCTGGAAACTGCAGGGATGTGGAGAACTCTCTTTCCCAGGGTGAGGGCTTCTGCTTACCACACCCAGCATCAAGTGGTTTGAAACCAACAACAAAGCCATAAACAACAAAAGAACAGTAATAACACAAATAATGCTAAAATAAGAAGAGTTTGGCACCTACTGCTTAGAATCTATACAACATGAAGTGATGCCAAGCAACCAGTCATGCTGGCAGAAATAAATGATGGCAAGAGCAGAGTGAATCATTTCACAGCAGAATACCTTCTGCTTACATTAGGCTCTGTTTTGTGCTGATGGTCTATCCAACAGCACATCGCAGATTTCTCAGACACACTTTAATATTTGAACATCTTTTCATTACTTTTTTCTGTATTTATCAGTTTTACTTGAACTTGGAGTTCCGTTGCTATTAGGCTGCTGGGAGGCATTGCATTTTTCTACTTCCTGAAGCGTGCTGCATAAATATATCCACTTTTATTAAAATACACAAGTATATTTGATGCAAATATTCATTCATGTAACTTCAGAAGCCTTTTTAGTTAATTTGTGTGGCTAGAGATAGCCTTGTGTGAGCGTATATTGCAAGCAAGCACACAGAGATGTGGCTGAGGCTGAAGTGGATTAATTAAATATGCAAACAGACATGATGTCTTCAGCATGGCAACATACTTAGTTACTTAAGTTTAATCAAGTTCTTAAATTCTTTGTAGAATTGAGATGGAATTACAACTAAAGTTAAGCTGATGATTCAGTATTTTATTGAATCAAGGCCCATTTGCAGGAGCATTTAGGGGGGGAATTTTTGTTTTTTTAGCCATGGCTGCACAGTTATATTTTTGGTTTTTTTTTATTATTATTATTATTTTGGGTTCATTTTGCAATGACAGACCATAAAAAATTTCATTTGTCTTCAGAAAAGTCCAAACCCAGCAGCTCTCAGGAGCTGTTGATTTATGGTGTCCTGCCTTCACAATCTTGCAATGAGCATTTGTTCTGATGATGTGATGTTTGTGATTTCATATCCTGCTGTGGAGCTTCAGTGTGAGAAGGCGTATTTTGGAACTAAGATGAACTGGAATGTTGCCTCACCTACTCATGCAGTTTCAGGTCCAATGAATTGATTTAATCTCTTGCTCTTAATAAAAAACAGTTGTTATTTTTCTTACTCTCCACTGGATTCCTAGACCACATCTACAATGGTGTCATGAAAACAAATATGAAAATCAGTGTTTAAACTTAACTTTAAGCGTAACTTTAAGTTCTTTGTGGCCAAACTGGCTTTCAACAGGGCTTAACCATCAAAATATGGAATAATTTTAATATCTAGTTATATACATTTATCCATCAATTGCACCCAATATTATTTTTGCTACCAATGATCACTACAGCTATCTAGTCCGAATTTTCCCTTGTTGCAGTTTGTGACTATTGATTCACCTGTCGTAGTGCTCCTCAGAGAAGAGTTGACCTTCACCTTGTCTGTATCCTCCCGTTACACAGCTGAAAAGCACAATAAGATACTCAATCACCCTTTGCGTAAGAGTGAATGAATGCAGTTCTCAGCCTTTCCTCATACATCATGTGCTCCACCCCCTGACCATCTCGATAGCCCTGCCCTGCACTTACTTTAGGACATCCCTGTCTTTCTTGTAGGGATAGCAACAAAGAACATTTTGCATTATCGCTGAAAAGTGGAGAATATAAGTGAAACAAATTGGGCAATCTGCAGCATCTCACAGGTTTGATTGAAGAGGAGTGGCTCTAGAAGCCTTTTGCATCAATTGTCCACCCCTCTTCCCATTCCAATTCATTTGCTTAAAATAATAGTTGTAAATTACCCTCCTTTTTACTCGTCAATATTAAAAAAAAAAAAAAGGCAAGAAAGAATAAAAATAATAAATAGCAGTGGTACGTGCGGACCCTCCTGAATGGGTGATTCAAGAACAGTCAGCTTCTACTCTCGGATGAACTCATAAACGAAGAGACACCATTTCTACTGTCCCCATGTTCACCCACTTTGTTCAACATCTGTACATGTACTACTGTAAATCGCTGCCTGATCCCTGACACTGTCTGGTTTCATGAACGTGTAACCAAAGAAATAAGAGTGCCAGAGATACATATCAGCAAGCATACGGTTGAGTCCAATGACCCACCAGGAACCAGGCAGAGATGGAAAACCCTTCATGCAGGTGGATACAGCTACACCTGACATTGAGTGAACAGGGGTAGGGCAAGGAGCATCCCACAGAGTCAAGAACTGCAGAAAGCGCATCTGAGGAGCAGCAAATGGATGGGGACAAAGCTTATGAAAGCACTTTTTTGCGGTCAGTTCAGAGTTTTTATGAGTTGAGTCTCTTGCTGAGCCTCCAGTGTAGACTATAGTACCATTCCTTACACTTATAGTGGAATACAATTCACTTACTGCAGGTCCTCCTGCATTAAATATTATATTTTCTGGATCTATCTCACCTTCTTTGGTGTGTTTAGAAGAGAAATAATAGTAATTCTACAGGTGCAGAATCTGGCATCAGCAGGGGATGAAGATGCTGTTCTGAACATTTGCTTAAAGGCATGCTGATGGAAACAGCCATTAAAAAAGGTGCTATTCAGTGAGAAAAAGAAAAATCTAGCAACAACAATAATATCTACACCTTGACTGAGGCTGTTTAAACCAGAACTTAGTCCAGAATAGGGCAAGGTTGACTAACTAGTAGCTGATAACTCCCCACTCTGGGATCTACCAGTCCTTCAGCTCTCACTCTGTTTCACACCCCGTGTATTACACTTCGCCTTCTTTTCATTTGCACTTTCCCCAAGAATGCACCTGGCTCCCTTTGGCCATCAAAACTTTGTCTTTCATCACACTCTAAATGACATTTGGAGTAGAGGAGAAAGCAACAATCAGTAAGAAATGGTAAGTGGTGGAATAAGTTCGTTGCAAATCCATGCAAAACTTGTAGTTTGCTTTGTTTCCCTTATTTACTTGCTTGCAGGACCAGCCCTACTATACAGATTGCAGAGGCAGCTGCCTAGAGCAGTGGCTAGCAAAGCCCAGTAGCCACTAGCTAGCACCACTGACTAGCCTGTTGTGGCTAGCAAGTGTATTCATTAGTAATTTGTGCCTGTAGACTGAATTTTTCCAGGGTGGTTGTATTATTTTTAGTTCTCTCAGACCTCTGTTCTGGGTGTAGGAGACTGTCAGAAAGCAGGGTATGTCACCAGACAGCAGAGAGGAATAGAGAAGAATTCAAACGCTGCACCCACTTCTTTCTTCTCTGCACTTTGCAGAGTGACATTTGGCAAAGGGTGGGCACTCCTATGGAGAAAAACTTGTGTCATCTCAACCAGCACAGAATCACAAAACAACATGCCAATGACATATATTGCACTCATTCATGGCTCGGTCATGATTTACTCGCAAAGTGCTTTCTATATTCTTAGCATTCTAGAAAGAATACATTTATTATTGCTGTCATTATTATTATTCCTGTAAAGGAGAATCCTGAGTGGACATACTAGGTGACCTGAGGGGGTTTTCTGTTAACAACTGGTTTCCTTACCATTCTGAAATACCTTCACTGTTTGCACTTGTGCTACATGTATAGAAAGTAGCCAAGAATCTGTCCTGGTTTTCAAGGATTGCAGCCTTTATCACTGACTGATTTTCTATCCATATTCTCTACTGTTGAAGTCACTAGCTTGTGCAGGATCATATCTGTACAGAATGTAGAGCAGAAACTGCATTTACATACCAAAATGTATTGCACCATATAGGAGCTACTGATGCCTGCAAAGGAAATGAGCAGTATGCAATGTGCCTTATCAGTTGCAGGATTGCAAGTTTAAATTCATCTTGATGTTAAGCTTAAAAATGGTTGTTGGTGTACCTTGTTATTTAAACTCTACATAAGCAATATGAGCTAAATCCAATGATGGAGATTTTGCATTAATTAAGCTCCATCAGCAAATACAGCATCAATCATAAGCTATAAATATCAAATTGTTTCCATAGCATTTTGAAAACTTTTTAAGAATAATGACAGCACACAGTCTAGCAGCCTATAGGAGGGAAACTACAAACAAGAAGTTGCAATAACGTTGTGTCCTTTTTTTTTTCCCATCATTTAATGAGATTATACAAGTCCTTTCTACTACCACCTCTAGAGTGTCAGTTATACAGTGGTTTTAGGACAATTTTTAAAGATGTAGGTTTAACATACGTGAATATTGTGGTAAAGAATGATTTTTTATATATTTAAAATTTGTAAATGCCTATGGATCTAAGGCACATATTTACCTATGTCTATTGCACTTCAATGTCCCATTGGATGAGTTAACACTGTTTTGTTTTATTCTTATGTACAGTAAAATGAAATAAAATAAAGAAAATGGAACAGTTACATCTTCCTATCGTCTTCTTTAAACTCTGTCATCACTGCTCTTTCATCCTTATACCCGTTTGTCACTTTGAAAGTCTGGTTAGCTCTCATTTGCTCCATCTCAGAACCAATAAGAAAAGCAAATTATATTGTAATTGAGTGCTGGGGATGCAGTACTGCAGAAAGCACTGGGAAGGTAATGGCATTCTTTCTCAGAGCAAGTCTACCTTACTGTCGGGGAAGTACCTTTCATTTCAAGGGAAGAAGAACCTGCTGATTTAGTTTATATTAGATAGGATACAGTACTTTTAAATACAGCTACCTACAGAGAAGATTTTAGTTATAATTTGAGCTTATATTTTGAAACCCTGCACATTTTTTTATTTTTCATGAAATGCAATGATATTACAATTAATGCTCTCTTTCTGTAAGCCACAAGGTCAGCTTGACACTGTGAATAGTTAAATCATCCTTGGCAAGAGGCTTATTCTGGCATAAATTCTGTAATGAGAAATCCAGATTATTAACATCATTTGAAATGTGAGTGCCCAGCACTTAATATAGTACCATTTGTTTTTGCACTGAATAGTAACGCTTTTAATGCAGTCATTAGGGATGCCTAAGAGTTTAATTGGTTTGACATTGGATACTTTCCTTTTAATTGCACCTTTTAATATCTGCTCTTTTCACTGAACAAGGAATTGCAAAGTCTTCCCAGATCTGCTTCTTCAGCTTCTTCAGTTCTACTGTTGCACTAGCAGGAGGGATTCAGTTCAGCTGGCTTCTCACACCAATCAGTAAAAATGTACGAATTGTCCCTAAAGGCCCTAAACCACATTTCATTGAAGAAAACAGAAACACAAGATCTGGCCCTCTCCCCCTTAATGGTCCTTGGATTTTCAGTGATTGCCTAATTTAAGTCTTCAACACTAAGATCATCCTGTGATACTCTGACTTAATAAAACCTTCCTCTGAGAACAGAACTAGAAGCGCCGCAAGGGACAGCTTATGAAGCAGAATGCTACTGACTATGAGTAATGGTATTAGTAACTGGCGTTATGCTATTTGGGCCACTTTCTAATCTATTATTTGTGCTGCTCTCCTCCAATACCTGCAGTGTTCGGCTCAGTGGTGGCTCTTGAAGGGCTAGGGAAAGTGAGTTTCTCTGCTGCCTCTGGAGCATCCTTAGAGACCAGAGCACCCCAGAGTTAGTCATGGTCCACCCAGAGTGCTAGGAAAGAGATTTGCTGGGCTAGGACTAGTCCTATTTCAGCGTACTTTGGCCCCACAAGCCACAGTACAACCTGGTGCTCCAGCTTCCTTGCCTTTTTTTACCCGGCTGTCCCATGGAGGAGATCATGCAGCACTGCAGAAGCTGTGTCACCTGCACTGGGGGAGATGGCACAGGGAAGTGAAGGGCAAGATGTTTTCCCTTAGAACTCCACAGCTTTGCATGGTCTGGCTGCATTGCCATATGTGCATTAAATATTAAGAATATATGGCTGGTATATTTAAAACATTTAGTCTGAATAAAAAAATAGGGTACCCAAAAGTCTTTGTAGCTGTATTAGTCTCTTTTATACAAAATGTTGATGTGCTTTTAAGTTTAATCAAAGAAATAAGGAAACTAGAAGGGCTTATGTCCAAAGCAACTTCAATTTATCTGTTATCCATATCAAGCACATGTAATATCTTCAACTAATTTGTACTACATCCTTCATTCTGTATTTCAAAACCATGCTATACATATTCTTTGACTTAAAGAAATAAAATAATTAGATACATTTACATACTAGTGAAGATCAGAAAACAATACCTCCCATTTTTAACTTGATTCCCACAAAACAAATGTGGTTCTTTTGCATTCCCATGAATCATCAGTGCCTAGCCAACGAATTTATTCCTTAGTAATATGCTGTTAAGTATATGTCTATAAGTGTCCACAAAGTGAAGACAATTGCTCTATACCTCAGTCCTTTAGTGTTAAAATAGTTATGTTTCCCAAAGGTGTGGTCTGTTTAGATTATACCATCCTCCAAAAGCTATTGACTGTAGGAATGTGAGTGCCTAATTGAACAATGTCCTGCTGGAGGCAATTCCTACTATTGCCATTAAAAATAGTAGGAAATCTATTGTGTTAACTGAGCCCTCTGAAGAGGCTAGAAATTGTAGGGTGCATGATAAACAATAAAATAAAATGAAGATGGAACACAGAGACAGCGGTTGACCAGTGCTCTTGCACTCTGCTGGACTCCGTGGGTTGTAATACTTTTCGCTGCCATATCAACGGAGTTTTAGACAGTTCATCTGCCAGACAATTCAGTTGCAAATTAATTGGTCTAATGTGCAAGCTCAGGCTGAATTCAGCAAAAATAGATATAAGTAGAAACAGAAATGACATTTTTTGGAAAGCTGGAAATTACTTTTGTGTATTTTTTTCAGTAGAGGTTTTCAATTTTTCATCCACCTGGGAGCTGGTGAGGATGCCCTCACCCTGACACCTGCCGTGAGCTGATCTTCTTAAGGCTTATTGCACCTATTTGCTGCCAGTGGCAGCTCAGGGGTAACGGTGTGACATGGGTCTGGATCTTCTTCTCCTTACCTGTCCTTCAATTCAACACAGCAAATACCCTCTACTCTGAGAATTTAGGGGTCGAGGAACTTGAAACAGCCGGAGCAGGACCCAAAAAAAACATCAAAAGATTATTTTACCCAAGACCATTTTGTTTTTCAAAAGGAACTAGGTTGCAGGGGTTTTTTTTATTATTTTTTTTCCCCTAGCCTGGTCCTTAACAAGATACAATGTAAACCTCCAGGAAAGGCAATGTGGTTTTCAAAGTGACTATGCTGTATATCCAATATTCTTGATGAGACAGATGGTCCTGGGATAGATGGTCCAAAAGTGCTGGAAGCATGTAAAAGGCCTGTATGTGTGTTTTATGGACCCTGAGCACACATACAACTAAATGTAAAGAGACAGTGTTGGTGAATTATTGACCTCCGTGGAGCAGCTAGGAGAAATCACACAGCAAAAGCAGATGTTCCATGCATGCAAGTTCATGTGCTGAACTATGACACTTGTCAAAGTCTCTGATTAGTTTAATATTTTTTTGCCTGCTCCTGAAACAATACCTCATGGAAATTTTGCTGCTTGACATCTAAAGAAATGTCTGACTTGAACAACTTCCCTTTGGTTTTCCACTTGTTCTTAATAAAATGTGTTAAGAAGCTTTTTGCTTGAAAACTGTTGGTGTGCATGAGTGTGCATGTGTGTAGTAAAGCTGAAAGATTTACTGTACTGGTAGCACAGTGAATCTGATGAAGTTCTCCCATTAAATACATCCCCTAATTCTGTTGACTTTTACATATTTTAAAATATTGTCATTATTTTGTGACTAAATAAATGCTTCTGCTCAAATCATCTGAGTCTAAAC
The DNA here is from genome assembly GCA_013399475.1 of Chauna torquata. NCBI lineage: Eukaryota > Metazoa > Chordata > Aves > Anseriformes > Anhimidae > Chauna > Chauna torquata. Next base: position 259,115 of record VXAL01009642.1, on the reverse strand, counting down.
TGAGCAGTAAATTTAGAACAAGGTTGGGGGTGGGGGGGGGGCAGGAATTAAAGTATGAACGGATGGTGTCTGGGGTCCCAGAATCTTGGCCTCATGAATGCCAGTGATCCCCATAGCAACAAAGATTAGAAGATAAGATTTTCTTTAAAAATAGCCTTGGAAATTTTGCTCATAAGATATCTCTGCATCTCCATCAGTGAAGGTCAAGATTTTCTTATAATTCCCTGCATTGTCACACCATGATAAATAAAAAAATCAGGGGAAGAGGTCAGCAATAAGTCATGCAGCCACCCATTGGTTATCACACAGAGAACTGCAGTTCTGTAGAACTGAAGTACACACTATGGCCAGTGGATGCTAAAGAGCTATGGTTTCTAGGGATCAGTAGCTCATTTGCATCCCTCTGTGCGTATCAGCACAGACGGGGAGGTCTTTAAAACATATTCAGCTGCATGATGAAGGGTCAATGTCTTCATATGTTTCCCAGTAGGCTCCTTCCTTGCTTCCTGGATGGAGGTGGTGGGAGAGCCCTGACTGCAAGTCCCTGCCCCATGGGGATCCCACCAGTCCCATTACCCCAGCCCCAGGGAACTGCTGGCACATGCTGTGCCCTGACAACTTCAAACGTGCATGATGTTTTTTTAATCCAAACTCATCTAAACCAGGGTCCTCCTTCCTTTCTACAGCGAGGACCACACATGAAGAGTAATTTGCCTTTGCCCACTCTTTTCCCATCCTCAGCGAGGTCCCTCACCTCCCTGTCAGCTGCTCATGCTAAAATGTACACCTGGAGAATGTATGGAAAGGGCAATACTGGAAGTATTCATGTCAATTTAACCCATCACATATTCTGATTTTGCAGGTGGAAGTCAGCATGGTGCAATCAAGTAGCTTCAGGCACTTTTCAAGCTGTAGGTGCTTTTTAATCATTTAGGGAACAATTGCTTTCAAACAGCAGGAGGCAAGTTTGGGTTTCCTAAGTGGTGCAATATGTGTTCCTTGTTGGAGGATCTCACAGCATAATGGCAAAAATATGAATATGTTTTAAATATGTTCATATAATTGATGCTACACATATATTATGCATGACAGCAGTAGTATATAATGCTACTTCAAATCCATCCTAAGGTGGATTTTGAAGCCATCTCAAAGTATTTGAAAGTCGTAAACACCAAGCAGGGAGACAAATTACCTAGGGTAGTATAATACACTTATAACAAGGAGAACTAGGATGCAATGGAACAAAGTTAAACTCAGGCTGCATATCAGGAAAATTTTCCTAACAGCAAAATCTATTAGCCTGTGGAATAGCCTCCCAGGGGAAGCGGTGGAAGCCCCACAGCCTGACTCATTTAAAACTAGACTAGAAAACATTCGAGAATAATCCTGAATTGGCAGAGAATAATCCTACATTGGCAGGGAGATGGAAAAGATGACCTAATAGGACTTTTCCGTCTCTAGGTTCTATGATTCAACCAAGGTATGCTGCTGTGTGTTATGTACCAGGGCATGCCCAACTCGTTAACTCCAAGTTCCACTTCAAAGTGGAAATCTTGAAATTTTACTTTGGCTGAAATTAGCATTGCTGTTTCAGCAGACAGTGGGATCTTTATGTTCTTAAAGCATTTGTTAATTTTTAAGGCCTACATAGAGAATGAGAATAATAACAATAAATTTAAAACAAGTTGTGGTTTCTTTTAAATGAGAAGAATTTTTTCTGTTGCTTTTGATTTTTTTTTTTCTCTTTTCCGGTGTGTTGCTGTGCGAGGCAGCCCTCTGACCAGATTCCAATTCTATCTATATATTTTCACATCTGTTCCCATCATTATCATGTTTGAGTATCATATGCATATAGTGTTGCAGGGAGCAGAACTTAGCTCATGAGCAGCCCTGAGTCTTGCAAATGGATGAGCATTTATAGGTACATGAGTCCACATATAACTTCACTGTTCCTGCAGCTGTGTCGGTTACATATATTGACTCAATGGACCAGACTCTCAACGTAGTGTAAATCACTGTAGGTCTGCCCACTGAGGAGCTGACTGGCATGTTTTATTGTAATACTGTGCCTTTTGATGTGCTGCTGCTAACATGCACTGGAACAGATCCTCTGACTGGCCAGGTTTACTGTGCATTGCTCGCACTGCACAAGGCGAATGTGATCTGCCCGGATATGGCTCGTAGGGCACATTCCCGGCCAGGAAACTGCACTTCCACAAACCTGGCAGATGCACCGCAGCCGCTTCCTGAGCCCTCTGCAGAGGCACAGAAGGGAAAGGAGGGCCAGGGCTGGCACCAGTCAACAGAGGTCCTCTCCAGTAACACTCAGGTGGTGGCACAGCTTTCAGCTGTGGAGCAGTGGGGTACGGGATGGGCAGACTGTCTGGATCGTGAAGTCCTGCTATTGAACGTGTTCTGATCCTGTGAGAAATAGCCCCCTTACTGTCTGTGCATAAGGAGATGGGTCCAATCCTGAATCCTGATTTCAGCTACCTATCACTATTGGAAGGTGACAGGAGAGATCCAATTCCACATAGACCTGATTGTATCCAGGTCTTCAGCTTGGCAAAGATACTGATGCTCTGTGCTGGCCATACTTGACTCATTGTAGGGCGCTTATTTTTCCGGTGAGGCCAACTCACCATGGGCAACACTTACTCAAGACTGCTGCGGGTATTACTAAAAATTCCTGAAGTCAGAACTGGATAGCTTCCTAGCCCAAATCAGAGTTACCTGACAAGAATATCTGCAAGGCTCTCTTACGTTCTCACCCTCACAGAATCCATGGGCTCCATGAGTGTGAGGATATTCAGCAATGATTTACATGTTTGAGTGTGTCGTGCTGGAGGAGCAAATACCCTGATACTTCTCTATACTTCCAAATCCTCATTTCATTCTTCTCAACACGTATGCTTAACAAGTGACATCCGGCTTTTTCTGTCTTTATAGCACACATTTCTCTCTGTCCTTTTCCAAGAAGGCTGTTATATTTTCGAATAGCTTTACTGAAATCTATAGACACTTCACAGCATTTAGAGACCTAAAAAATATTTTTTCTGATATCATATGAGAGAAAAATGGATGAAAGGAAGGCCAGACTGAAAGGAAATAACCTTCTCCACCAGGAAAATCATGTATCATTTCAGAGGTGTTCTTAGGCAAATTGCTGCACCATCTTCCTCTTCACTCTTTCCCTGCTTCTCTCCTCTGTAGCCATCCCCTCTGTTTGTCTGTCAATTCACGCCAAATTCAGACTCTGTATTATCACTCTAGAGGCCACTCTTGTTTATAGGATTCCTGACAACATTCCAGAAGCTCAGTATCTAAGGGGGGAGGAGGGAAGTAACAACTGTCCCAGGGGTCTTCAGTTGAAAACATATACTTTGTGCCTGCTAGTGCATGTGGGTTTCAATAGGGAGCCAGGTGAGGAGGCCAAGCTCATAGAGCAAATTTTAAAAGGCAGTGCATTTTCTGGGTAACAGCACAAACATTGCAGCTGGCTCCCAGTTTCTTCAGCAGACATTTCAATGGCTAATAAGTATGGGATTTTTTCAAACTCTTCTAGTATTGGCAGTGACTTCAGTGGGAGAAGAGTTATTGCAGGGCATAGCTGATTTGAAAATATCACTTTAAATAATCAAATATAAATTAAACGTCCAGGAGGTTACCTGCTACACTCAACATCAGTTGCAAGTAGATCAAATTTAAGTCCAAACTAGGAAATTGTAATCCGGAACACTGCAAAGCAAGTTTCAGTGCCAGGCCTTGCCTCATCTTCCATTGCCAGGTCAGGAGTGGCAACGTAATATCATTTAGGTATTTGTGCTACAGAATAAAAGCTTCTCGATGTGTTAAACTTCTGATGCTGGAAATGAGCACTTGTTAATATTAGAGCTCTAACTAGCAGCTTTTGCATGCAAGGAAATTTTACAATGCTAGCATTATCCTGTAAACCATGTATACGAACCAACGACAGTCTTGGGCATGAAAGAACGGTTTAAATTAATCCAATAACATATACTTTCATAGTCCGGAAGTGAAAATTCAGCATAGGACTGGCACCATTCCTAAACTGTGCTTAGTTGTAATTACAGTGTTAGACTGTAACACTGTTGCACCAGACCAGACTATGATCACGCAACAGGATAACATCGATTACTTGTAAATAACTTCAGAAAAAATGCAACCAAAACAAGTGTCATATATTCCTGCTGCAATATATCTCTGTGATTTTGTGTGTGCATGTGTGTGCAGAGTATTGTTATCTGACTAGAGAACAAAGATGGAAGAGAGTAGAACCTCCTCATCTTTAATTGCAGTGCTTACTGCTAATTAAAAACTGTGAATGGTGGTTTCGATAATACCCATTTATGAAAGAAAGCCTTTATTAATATAAATACTTCATTGTTCAATGAGGACATAAAAAATAATTGACATTTTGGCAGACATTCAACGTTTTGGGGATCTATTTTATAAGATATTTTACGGATGAAAATGTGTCTTAAAGCCTTAGCAATATGTTTGGCTTTGGTGTTTGGCAGCAGAAAAGCAAGAATCTGAAAGCCAGAAATGTCCCCAGAGCATGCATCTATATTCCTGCTGTAGGTCTTTAGAGTTCTCCTTTTACAGACAATTGGAAAAATGTTTCAGTGGCTGTTTTATGATACATTTTGATTTGTATATGAGCAAATCTCACGTTTCTACTGTCAGACATTCCCATGTTTTATCACATTTTACTTAAATGATTTTCAAGAAGTTTCATTAACTCTTCAAGTTGACAGGAGTAAATATTGGCATGATAGAAGTTTAACACTGCTTTCATAGATAACACCATCTACTAACTTTCTTGGGAATTTTGTGCTGACTAATGAAAAAAGAGGAGAATCAGTTATACTCAACGTCTATTTTACTTTGAGGTGAAGTTTGTGGAAGACTATCTTGTACGTTTATAGAGAATATTTGATGATATGTATACACATCGAACTTTCTTGAAACTTTCTATAGCTGAATATATATTAAAATAAGGACATTAGATAGCAGTTGTGAGTAAAACTTAGCACTTTCTTAAAAGTATACTAGAATGTAGTGCTAACGATATGTGGCAAAAGATTAATTACGAATAGTGAATGCATGTTAGAAGTTTTCTTCTCTGGGGCAGTTTTCCAGAACTTACTTAGGAAAATAACTTTCTGTACAGCTGGTGAAAACTTGTCTAAAAGTTGAGGTACATTTACTGTAGTATAAAATCAAATAAAGGGAACTAGTACTCAGGAGTCTTCAACACAAATGCAGAAAGGGCAATGGGTCAAAAGTTAGGAGAGTTCATGCTGATTTTAAATTTGTATTGAGGTAGCGAGCTGGATCCTCTATTACCCATACTAAAATGTGGTAGGCTGGTCCACAAACAGCAGGTGTGTCAGTTCCAAGTCTGGCAAGACCTACTATATTTTCATGAGCAAACCTCTTCACCTGCGGTGTAGCAAGTTTGCTTATGAGTTTACTTGTTAAATTTTGTGGCAGAAACTGTCTTCCACCATGGCAATCAGGATTCTGACATCTAATTGCCTGCAGTCCCCCTGAGCCTTAAAGCTTGTTCCACAACAGGAAAGGAGTTTAGTGACTCCTTTAGTGATCCTAAAGAGATCTCTTTAATTAACGACAAACAATATTCTAACTAGTAAGGCGTGTGCTCACACTTACCACTCAGTTTCCATGTTACACCCTTTCCTCTTACAGTTCTCTTTCTTTTCTTGGACAATATATTCTCTGCAGCACTGTCTTTTCCTGTGTTTTGAAAGCACATATGACATTTTTTTCACTTCTGTAATATAAGGAATGAGTATTTCTTTTTCAGAACAGTTTTTGTTCCTTATGATAAGGAGAAGAGTGTTGGGAAGACAGCGACGTTGAAGGCTATTTCTGTGTGCTGGAGTGGCTTGCAGCCTGGAACAGATGTTGTTGCAGCAGCTGAGAAGAAACTAATAGCTAAACAAAGAGGTATTTAACTTCACACTATGTATACTTGGACAATAGGGCCCTAGGCTTCAAGTCTCCAGATACTTGCACGCATTTAAGCAAAACATTCCAAGGGATGCATTACATACAATTTGAATGCCAGGCAGAATGATCTACAATCCTGGGCTTCCCCTTTCTAAAAGCTGAAGTAAATATTAATGCTCGGGTATTCATGCCAACAGTGCAGAGGTGAGAAATAGCAGGTGAACAGATAGGGCACCTAGCACAATAAACTCCATTCTGAGCAAGAAAAAAATAATAGGTCCTCTGGAAAACCCTAACTGTACTAAAACCTGCCTAGCCACATCGCTATCAGGTATTATAGTTGCTCATGCAGAATATTAAAATTTCTTTTCTATTCTGGAGGTAGCCTGGCATAGGAGAGTTTGAACAGTGTTTGAGTGGACACAAGCTATCCTTTACCTGTTCCAAACAGGTTGCAGAACACTGAATAGAAACCTCCCTGCACAGTAGGTGAGCATGAAATTCCTGCTCAACTCCAAAGCAGATAGTGCCTGGGGAACACAGTGCCTGTTTTAGTAGGTGTGTGCACTGAATCTCACACAAAGATACTTTACTCCTTGATAGTAGAGTTAGACTGTCCTTTCAGAGTTGATATCAGATTTGGGATGTGCTTGGCTCAGAAAAGTTGTTTTATCGAAGACCTCTGCCGATTCTGAATTGGGCCACTTGTTTTTATGACAAGCAGAAATGATGAGAAGACGATTTCTAACGACTGCAAAAAACATTGCTTACACTTACACTGCTTACATTGTGGTGTTCAGCACTTTGTTAAGACAGTTTCTTTTTTACACGCATGGAGCAGAAGTGAGAGTAATAATGGAGTGGAGCTGTGCGCCAAAAATAACTATAATATTCTTCAAACATACATGATATGAAATATGTCACCATTATCCATGTCATTAAGTGCTTGAGGGAGATTACAAATCTTCAGGCAAGTGCTAAATGCTGTTTTCTATTTTCCTCTAAGTCAGTTATAAGAATCCTCTGAAGTGTGGGAAATATAAATCTCATTTGCGTATGGTAGGAAAATTTGTATTGGCCTCCATTTCACAGAATCATAGAATCACTGGGGCTGGAAGGAACCTCCGAGGTCATCTAAGCTAACCCCAGCTCAGGCAGGGCCAGCCAGAGCAAGTGGCCCAGGCATATGTCCCTTCCGGTTTTGAATATTGCCATGGAGACTTTTGCTTAGACAGGTTCAGCAATAAAATAAAACAAACTTAACATTTTGGAAAGTAAGACACCTGACAGGAAGTATAGTGAACTAGCAGAAGAGGAAAAACTACTGTGCACAGAAAAAATACATACCCTTTTGTCATCTGTAAGGACAAGGGTGGGCAAGTGTCCAAGAAATTAATCTCTTTCTGCATAGAAATTCTGCCAGAGATTTATCATAAAATTACAGAATCATAGAATGGTTTGTGTTGGAAGGAACCCTTAAGGATCCCTTAAGGTCTAATTCCAACCCCTCTGCCATGGGCAGGGACACCTTCCACTAGAACAGGATGCTCAAAGCCCCATCCAACGTGGCCTTGAACACTTCCAGGGATAGAGAATCCACAACTTCTCTAGACAACCTGTCTCAGCACCTCACTACCCTCTGAGTGCAGAATTTCTTACATATATCTAATCTAAATCTGCTCTCTTTGAGTTTAAAACCATTACCCCTTGTCCTATCACTACACTACCTGAAAAAGGGTCTCGCCCCAGCTTTCTTGTAGGCCCCCTTTAAGTACTGGAGGGCCGCTGTAACATCTCCTTGGAGCCTTCTGTTCTCCAGGCTGAACAACGCCGNCCACAACTTCTCTAGACAACCTGTCTCAGCACCTCACTACCCTCTGAGTGCAGAATTTCTTACATATATCTAATCTAAATCTGCTCTCTTTGAGTTTAAAACCATTACCCCTTGTCCTATCACTACACTACCTGAAAAAGGGTCTCGCCCCAGCTTTCTTGTAGGCCCCCTTTAAGTACTGGAGGGCCGCTGTAACATCTCCTTGGAGCCTTCTGTTCTCCAGGCTGAACAACGCCGGCTCTCTTAGCCTGTCTTCATAGGAGGGGTGCTCCAGCCCTCTGATCATCCCCATGGTCCTCCTCTGGACCTGCTCCAACAGGTCTGTGTCCTTCTTATGCTGGGGCCCCAGAGCTGAATGCAGGACTCCAGGCGGGGTCTCACGAGAGCGGAAGGGGAGAGTANGCCCCCTTTAAGTACTGGAGGGCCGCTGTAACATCTCCTTGGAGCCTTCTGTTCTCCAGGCTGAACAACGCCGGCTCTCTTAGCCTGTCTTCATAGGAGGGGTGCTCCAGCCCTCTGATCATCCTCATGGTCCTCCTCTGGACCTGCTCCAACAGGTCTGTGTCCTTCTTATGCTGGGGCCCCAGAGCTGAATGCAGGACTCCAGGCGGGGTCTCACGAGAGCGGAAGGGGAGAGTAACCTCCCTTGACCTGCTAGCCACCCTTCTTTTGATGCAGCCCAGAACACAGTTGGCTTTCTGGGCTGCAAACGCACATTACTGGCTCATGTTGAGTTTTTCATCCACCAGTACCCTCAAGGCCCTCTCCTCAGAACTGCTCTCAATCCACTCATCTCCCAGCCTGTATTTGTGCTTAGGATTGCCCTGACCGAGACACACGATCTTGCACTTGGCCTTCTTGAACACCACATTGATCGCATGGGCCCACCTCTTGAGCCTGTCAACGTCCCTCTGGATGGCATCTCTTCCCTCCAGCATGTCTACCGCACCACTTGGCTTGGTGTCATTCACAAACTTGCTGAGAGTGCACTCAATCCCATTGTCCATGTGACCAACAAAGATGTTAAATGATACTGGTCCCAATACCAACCCCTGAGGAACACCACTTGTTGCTGGTTTCTGCCTGGATGTTGAGCCATTGACTGCAATTCTTTGAACACGAACATCCAGCCAATTCCTTATCCACCAAGTGGTCCATCCATCAAACCCATGTCTCTCCAATTTAGAGACAAGGATGTCATGCGGGACAGTGACAAATGCTTTGCACAAGTCCAGGTAGATATCCTTCATCTCTTAGGTGCTCTTAAGATACTTGTGGAGTGAGGTCTAGCATTTGAATGCAAGCCCCTGCCAGAAAGCTTGGAAATGCTTAAGATCATAGTGAAAGCAGGAATATCCTCATTTGTGTTTCCCATCAGGATGGCACGTTGCTATCAAGAGAGCTTGCCTTTGTCTGTTTCCTCCCAGGACATGCTCTGTTTCACTTGTCTTACCTTAACAGCACGGGCTTTTCACAAATACAGACTGCGGTCATGGGCAAAAGAACTGCAGCTCTGAATAAGGCAGCATGGTGTTGATGAAGTTTAGGAGGTCTGTGCCATGGCATGGGGCTGTGACATCGTCCTTTGCTGCCTGCATGAGGATGTGGCTATATAGGAGACTGGCTGCACTTTATTGCAGTACCCATCACAAAGTCATCACAGGTGACCACTCTACTGTGAACTGGTTCTTCAAACAGGTGTGGTCACGTGTTTGGGTGTTGTTTTTTTTTTTTTTAACTCTGAATGTAAAACCATTTTAGAAGTAATTTCCTGTGATGGGCATTTTCTTAGGAGAAAAGTCTACTTGTATTTTACTTTAATAGAAAACATACAAAATTACATTATTTCATATTTCTGCAGCTAGTACAATATAATGTTACAAATCACGTTATGGAAGCAATGTGTCTGAGAGCAAAGTTTGCATGAGGGCACACAAAGAGTTACAAACATGTACATAGGTCACGTGAGTGAATAGCTTGTGACATTTGACTGTAAAGCTGTGAGATGGATAAATACTACAATATTACTGACTTTCAAAATGTACAGGCTGGCAGATAGATCTCATCTGCCATCTCAAAGGGATCTCAAAGGAAATCCCATTGTGTCTGAAAAATATCTTCCAGCCGGAATGATGGCATCCATGACATAATGCCTTCTACCTGAAAGAAAAGAAAGAACTGAGAGAGGGGAAATAGAAAGGTCCTCTCTGTCAAAGCTACGGAAGTTCAGCATTACATTGGAAAATAATATCAAAATGGTTTAAAAAGCACTAAATTTTTTCCATCACACAGATTTCAGTAATCATGAATCATACTGTTTTGCAAAAATACATCTGGCATTATTTCTTTGAGTACTGAGTGCCCTCATATGTCTGAGTATATGACACACTTTTTGCTTGTCAAAGGTCCTCACATTTTTTCTAACACATCAATTGGGTGACAGCACAATTGGCTAAAGAATAAACATAATTAATGATGGCATGTTTGATATTGTTTTATGATTGCTTTCTATTAAAATAGGATCTTAAGAAAGCATGACAACACTAACAATCGTAATCACCACTTTAGCTGGACATACTACAACTGTTGGAACAGAAAGAAAGATCACTTCCAGGTGCAATGAGGGATTGCATTTCTTACTGCTCTGGGTGAAATTGAGATTGCATGTTTCAGAAAAGTTGCATACAAAACTATAGTGAATTTTCTGAAACAATGCTGAAACCAAATGTCTTTGCAAGTCTATGTTTTTAACAAGTATGAGAAGGCAGCAGTGGTAATTTCTGCTAGCATATTGTATTATTTTCTACGCAATGACTCAATAAAAAAATTGAACAGCTCTGGCCTTAGTGGAGGCAGTATGCAATACCTCACTACAATGCGTCCCCTGGAAGTGTTCTGAAAAAGTCATAATTATAGACAGGGACACGTGTAACTGAAGGACTTACAGACTGTTTAAAGGATAAAAACAAGTTCCTATATGCTAACAACTAGTACAAAACTTCAGGGGATGAGGGACTATGGGGAAAATATAAACCTCGTGGCTGCATGTATTGGCAAATAAAAATGGCTTAGAGGTGGAGGAGCAGGATGGAAATGATAAAGTGTTATTCATGATATTTTTTATTTACATATGTCTATCAAATGCAAATTAGGCAATGAGTAGGGATGATTGGAAATTTCTCAGTTGCATGAAGGCACTCAAGGTTTGTGTTGGTGGCTGAGGGAGGAGATGGTTGGGAGTGAAGACACCGAGAAGACAGCTGTGGTTTACAAAGGCATGTGGGGATGTGGTGGATTCAAAGGGCTGTGGGAGAGTGCTGTCTTTCTGGGATTTCCTCCTTTTTCTCCATGAGTCTGGAGCACAGAACCTTCAGCCTTAGCCTCCCACTGTATATGGCCTCTTCCTTATCCTGTGGCCTGCCACCATCCCTGACACACCATCACTTCCCACACGTTACCCTCCTGCCTGAGCATCTTATCCAGCCCACAGGCCAAAGAAGGAAGGGCGAAAGGAAAGGCAAGTGAAATGGTATCATATTACCATGATGCCAGAACAGTGTTCACTTGGAGGAGAGGTGAAGGGAGTGTGGGTAAAGAGAAAAAGATGGTAGGGGGACAACAATCCCATGGGAGCTCAGCCATCAGGGTAGAAGCAGGGAGTGCCAAGTCACCCTCCCTGCCCTCTTGCAGCAGACCTTGCTGTCCCTCATCCACATCCACATCCCTCCTCATGCACAGAAGCAGCAGAGTCTGAGGGACACATGCACGTGCTTGTTTAGCATAACCTTGTCTTCTGGGGCAGGCTACATCAAGGTGTCACCCTTGGCAGCTACCTCCTTTGCCTAAGCCTCGAGACCATCCTGTCAACAACTCTTTCTGTTTGGAGCTCTGGTACATGCAAGATATCTCAGAACAGCTTCAGCAGGTTGTTTATTTTTTTTATTTATTTATTTTTCTCCCCACAGCACCTTTAAGCTAATTTTTGTCCTAAGTGAATACCACTAGCTGGCTCCTTCCCAGCTGTTTAGAGACACATATGCTTAAGCAAAAGAAGCAGCATGAACTGGTTCAGTAGTTCCCAGCTATTTTGTAGTGAAGCCCTAGCTGCTGAAATGCTTTCTATGCCCAGTTAATTCTGTGCCTCTTGCCAAATCCTCCTCTGGCCCTGGTGTGGCAGCACTGCTGCAGGAACAGAGGTAAAGTCATGGACTTGGTCCAGGGCTTGTCGCTGCACTTCACCACCCACTGCTCCATTGCAGGAACACCTCTGAGGGTCCTCCTGATGTGACCTGCTAAGGCTGCTGGCCTCCCCATTATATCATCCTGCAGCAGATGTGGTGGCTCCCACCAGGTAGAACTGGAGTCCATCAGCAGGAGTCCTTGCCGAGTTTAGCAGATATAGGTAGGAACCAGTCACAGAGATAGCAGGGATTTAGCCCATTCAGAGTTTTGTAGATGAGGAAGAACAGTCCTGAAGTGGACCATGACTTCCACAGCAGACAATGGTGTGGAGCACACTCATGTGTGACAAGTTCTTATCAGGGGCTCTGCTTTGCCTCTCTCAGCTGCACTTGCAAGGAAACATTGATTGGTGTGTGTGTATTTTACACATTAATTCAATGCAAGAACAACTTGTGTCATGTTCCAGTACCTCACGAGATAAAAGGCCACTGCTGCCAGATAATCAGATAAACCAGGATGCCTTAGGTAACCAAAGATAATTGTGTTAGGCAGTAAATCATACATAGATAAACCAGGTAAAATTAGATACCCATTAACAAGTGCATTTGGCACCAATTAGCCCATTTCATTTTTAAGACATAGTGTTGTTTAATTTGCAGCCATAAAGTGTTATTCTCTTACCCAGTATTTATATGCTGTCTGAGGTTTACTAACTGCTGAAAGAGGAGATGAACTTGTGCATGGTAGGCTACAGGATCTGTCCTCTGTATTGTCACAAGAATGTTTTAATCCTTCCTCAGTTCCACTTTCTTAAAAAAAAGCATCTGTTACAAACTACCAAAACTTTGTGCAGTGCTGGAAATTCCTCACCTGGAAAACCTACAATGGTACACCAGCTGCCACTGAAAATCCTTCTGGGCTGAGGAGGATGGATTTCCCTGAAGGTAACCAATGCTGGACTAAAGTGTAATTCTGCCAAAGAGAGGTCACGTTAACATAAGTCTTTCAGAAATTTTGAAATGAAGAAATCTACCTGATGTGTTTACATTTTTACATTGATAATTTTGTTTAAAAAAAAAAAAAGAACTTGAAAACTTAAAAAACTCTATAAAAAGAAATTTCCAAAGACTGAATTGTAGTGTTGTAGGAAGAGGGTTGTGCATCAGCTCCAGTTTGCAGGACACAGCCAGGAAGGCCCCACAGTATGCTGTCAGGCCCATATTGTCACCAGTTTCTGAAGATTCTCATTTAGTCAGAGCCCTTCATTTTTGGAGCAAAAGAATTCAAATTCTGTTGCGTATACTACTGTGAAATGTCCCTAGTGTACAGTGCAGTTATCCTGCAGAGCCATAGCTTTACTAATTGACTACAGACTTTTAGATTTTATTTGTAGAATTTTGAAAATATTTTTAATAAACCTTAAAGCCTGATTCTCATCACCATAGCAGATCCAGGGTTAAGCAGACACAAGGCATGTCTGACACTACACAGCCAGGAGCAATGACCCTGGTAAACTAGCTCTGAATTCTGGCCAAACTAGCTTATCAGTGCTTATATATACACATACATCTACATCTACATCTACATCCGCATCCGCATCTACATCTGCATCTACATCTGCATCTACTTCTACATCTACTTCTACAGCTACATCATCTCCACCAACTATGCATCTCCGTCTCCCCACACACATATATCTCCACTATGTGGGTTGCTAAAGCAATTGTGGCTGTGGAACTACAGTGCTGTGCTCAGGCTCATTAGGTCTTCCAAGAGGTCTAGACAAAGAGGTCAAGCAGAAATGTGTGATTCCACTAACTCCTTAGACACCTCTATCTCTGAACTGTTAATATTTAAAAGCTCAAAGCAACGGACACAATGTTTTGGGACGGAAAATTATTATGCTTCAGGGTAATTTTACATAGACAAAATTTAAATACACAAAATGGAGCAAAGCCAGGACACTAGGGTTACTACTCTTATTTTTCTGAAAAAGATAGAGGGTTCATATTAGCAGTTACTGGTCAGGATCTAATTTTCTGTGTCTTGAACATAAAGTCTCTATCCCTGTAGTGAGCCCTAAGAGCACTCTGGCAGTCATTCATCAGTGACTCCAGGAGGTGAATACCACTTCATGAGTCATCGACAGACACAACTTCATGCAGTACCTTCCTCCTGCCCTCCCAGCCAAGTCCTGACCCAGCCCATCCCTCCCCAGCTAACCAGCTGCTCTGGCTGTCGGCCACTTCGTTCCCTACAAAATGCAGTTTTGTTTTACAGGATGCAGACAGCTGTCGCTCACTTCATGACTTTAAATAGACTCCTTAATACCTAAAATTGTCTGGTAATGTGCAAAATAATTTGAGGACGTCAATCTTCATGAGAAAAAATACTTACCATTTAGACAAAACTATATGAACCATTAGATTGCCTAGTTTAAACAAATAACTAAGAAAGGGTTAATAGAACAAGTCAACTTTGCAAGTTTTTCTCTATATCCTTAGCAAGAATTCCCATTCTTCAGGTGCCTGTCACAGTCCAGCCGGAGCTCTTTGTGTATGTTGTTTTGTACTCTGAATATGTTACAAATTAGCTGTTAGGTGTTTAGAACTTGCAAAACAATCTATTTGACAGAGAGCCTGGCAACATGAAATGCAATTTATGGGGGGAAAAAAAAGTTATGAATATTACTTTTTTAAACCAGAATCTTACTGGCTTTTCTTTAAAGTCACATAGTCATAAATGACTTGACAGAAAATATAAATAATATTTGTCCTGCAAGTTTGGATTCAGAATGCCACCCATGGATCAAAGACTACACTCAGATTTGCAAGCATAAATATTAAGTTATATTATGGACAGAGAAGCCAATCTACCCACATGCATGCAATCCATATTTTTGCAGACATCTAACATTAGTTAGATGAGAATTTTCTCTGGATGAAACCTTAATAATACAACTAAAGGACTTTGACTGCAATGAGTATTGATACTGAGATCTGGCTATTGTTCAGAGACAGGACATCACAAGACCTTGAACACTTGTTGTGGCCCTGCAGCACAGGACAGAATTGTTATTGTCCCGGGAGATGTCCAGCCTCTGGTAAACTTCGTGCATATGGCAGATTGTGCTGTCCATCACCGGAATGCAATTGAGCTGGAAATAAAGATGGGATGACACCTTGCCTTGCAGTCCTGTAATAATTAGAGGGCGCTAAAACTCAACCTTACATATTATCCATGAATTAGTTGAAAAGCATGCACTGAATGTTGAATTCTTACCACATATTCTTCCAATATGGATACATACGCTTGCTATAAATGTCAATAATTGATAAAACCTAGCGATACACAAATACAAAAAAGTAAAGGGAGATGATGTCCCAAAGACTGGACTGTGATAAATGGGGGGAAAAAACAAGAAAGGGTACAGGATTCCCTTTCACATACAGTATGGATTCTTGAAGTTCTCCCAAACTCTCCAACTGGCTGAAGATTAAAGAACACTGGGTGGAAGCTTAGTCTCTGCAGAGTTTGCCTTGGGTATTGTTTACTTCTGTCTGTGGGAGCTAAAGCCACAGCAGACACAGACACAACAGTGTCCAGCTCACTGGCGCCCATTAAATGGAATGTAATACAAAGGTGCATACTACTGCTTGTCAGTTTTAGATTTGAATAAACCGCATGCTATGTGATGGCAGCAGGGAGTCTGTGTATATTTAACATATATAGAAAGCATTACTACCAGAACCAAAACTCCTACTGGAACTGGCAGGAAAACAGCGTAAAATGATTCACCTAAAACCCCAAGCTCACCGATTTTTTTTTTTTTTTTTGGCTACAGTTCCCAAAACTAGAGGAAAAGATTTCCAGTCATTTATGTATTTGAACCTTTTCTTGAAGCAAAAACCTTCAAAAATTCTCAACATGGATAAAAACTCCAAAATTCCTGTGCCTTGACTTTAACCAAATGACATATCTATCCTCCTTGGACCTGCAAAACCAAGGTGAAAGATTTTTAAGAAATGTAAAAAATATATTTTCAGGCTAGCTTTTCATATGGTATTTCAGTAATTCTGTTCAACATGACTGTTAACCCTAGCCAGAAACAGAGATTACAGAGCTAGATGCTTCAGAATAGAATGACATTTAGTTTCAGGAAAAAGTATTCAATCATGCTCCGAATTTCTCGGAAGATAAAGGTATGACGAATTAATACTGGATAGGAGTTATTGTGGCACCACTTAGCCAACATTGTTTCTCTGCATCTGCTCACCTACATAAAGTCTAACTTCCTTTTCTTGTAAAAATTAGTGTCAGTGAATACTTAGTGCATAGTGGATAAATTACCATCCAGGTCTACCATTTTTATTTACTACTTTTTTCAGGTCTTGGCAACAGTTTATTTATCAAGTATAAAAGAATCATTCTGTCTCTTTTTAGTGCACTACTATCTGTTTATCTACTTCCTTTGCAAAGGTTTACGCTATAACCAAGTCACTGTAGCTGCCAGCCATTGTCCTGTTTTTCTTTTTTTTTTTTTCATCTTGTATTTTGGCTCCCAGGCAGAAAGAGTGATCCTTCAAAAAACCATTCAAATAATGGCTTTAGTTTATTTTCAGCACAGCTAACTGCTTCCCCAGGTGGCTCTTAGCTTTCTTCACTGGAACTATAAGCCCAAATAAGTCTTGTTTCATGGTGATGAGAGTTGCAATATATAAGGGGTGATGGTGAAAGAAAAAAAATGTTTTTTCCTTATAGAGTCACTACAAGGTCCAAGCATAAGTACAAAATAGCAGAACAGCGACTTTTCTATAACATTAGTTAAGTTCCATGAACCTAAAAATCTTCTTTTGGTGCATGGCGTCTCCAAATGCTACTCCAGAGCAAGGACAAGCCAGAATGGATCTATTTACAAGTTACTTAAATGGACCTTTGCAGAGTGTTTTCTTTCTTGAATGCTTACTTCTTAATTACAGGATCCAGAGCAGCCATGGGACCTAAGCCACCGATACATGGAGTACCATGGAATTGTACCTAATTCCCTTGGGTCTGAATTTAACTGCCTCTTTTAAATGTGCAATGGGTAGCAAATAATAAGCAATATGTTTATTTAGGGAGTGTTATAAAGGTTTTCAGGGAGCACAAAGGCCTTGGTTTTCAGATACACACTTCAGTAACAGCAAATGTGTAGCCTAGCGTTTGCATTACCTAGTGTGAGACAGAAAAGGAGATGTTTGCTCATGTATAAATGCAAACACACTTGCCTTTTCATTGCCACTACAAGCACACACAGTTGATACGGAGCTCAAAGCTTTGCTTAAACCTTACCAAAAGATAACATTTTAATTAATAGTAAAATAAAATATCCCATCAATAAAGGTATATTAAAAATAAGTAGTGAATGAGGAAGATGATGTCTTATGACTACAGTAAATTCTTGAGTTTTAAAAGCACTTTGTATGAGCATTTCAAATGCTGAGACATAAACATTTTCCTTGTTCTTAAGAAAGAGATTGCAACTAGGCTACACATAGCCAAATAAATAAAAATCTACAGCTTTTGACTGTGGCTCCCAACAGGAAAATCACTGCTTCTTTGTGCTCTGCCAACTTGGTGTACTGCAACTAAGGTGTCATTGGTATTAGCTCTGCATTCAGAGAGTATCCACACTCTCTTCACCAGAGGGCCAATCCTGCAATAGCACTGCACATCTATGATATGCGGCATGCTTTCCATTATCACAGTTTTAATTGGCAGTTGAAACTCCACAGGTCCTCACAGAACCAGACCCAAACAAGTGTTTATAATATGAAACACGGGAAAGCAGTTTGCCTCCAAAGCATTAGTATAAACTGCTAAGTAATCTATTACAGCAAAAGACAGAACATTAGTGCATGTTGGAAGGATCGAGCCAACCACAATGTACCTTTTAAATCAAAGCGATGGATTCCCAAGGAACAGTGTACACATGCAACAAGACTCGTCACTTAAACCTGTCATACCTGTCATCTCTCCAGACATGGCTATCTATGGATTACATGACAAAGGCTGTATCTTGTTAAATAATATTATTTTGCTTTTTTTTTTTTTAGGACACCGGGCATACTAAACTGCTGAGTCAAAGCTGTAATACAATAAGGGGTGAAAAGATTCGAGGAAAGTATGGTGTTCATAAACTGCTGACAGATGCTACAGATAGACCAGTCCAATTTTTTTTTTGCTGTTTTTATTGCCTCTTCTAACCATTGGCTGGGAATCAAGGTAGTGTTTCTCCAACAGTAGCCACACTGTCTGGTACTTGCTTGATGGGCTAGTGTCATTTTTCCACCTCTGACTCGACTGTTCCACTGAAGAAGGGATGCTCAAGTGTAAGGGCTGTGAAGAGTGCTGGTCAAGTTGGTAATGAAGGATAGAGAGAGGAATTTTCACTAGCTCCTCTTTCACTCTCATTTCCACTCCATATTTGAAAGCTTGCTACTGTAATCAGTGTACTGGACTTGTATCAAGCACCCAGGGGAAAAACCCAGGGGAGAAAATGCCTGGGTACACAGTGACAGAATATATGCTGTCAACTTTAAAATCTGAAAATGATGAGTTTAGTCCAAAAAGTCAGGAGGTCAGCATGGAAATTATATGGGCTTTTCTCTGTATGCTAATAATATGTTTGGGTTTGTTGTATCTGATGCCATGTTTTTGAGCTTTTAAGATGACTTTTTCAGACAACTCCTCTTCCTTGCCTCCCAAAAATACTCAGCTCAGAAGCTGTCTGAGTATTGTGGTGCTGTGCTGGACCTCACTCTCACCAACAAGGAGGGGCTGGTGGGGAATGTGAAGTTGAAAGGCAGCCTTGGTTGCAGTGATCATGAAATGGTGGAGTTTAGGATCCTGAGGTCAGCAAGGAGGGCGCACAGCAAGCTCGCTACCCTGGATTTCGGGAGAGCAGACTTTGGTCTCTTCAAGGATCTGCTTGGTAGAGCACCATGGGACAGAGCCCTGGAGGGAAGAGGGGCTCAGGAAAGCTGGTTATTATTCAAGGATCACCTCCTCCAAGCTCAGGAGTGATGCATCCCAACAAAGAAGCAGTCAGGCAAAAATGCAAGGAGGCCTGCATGGATGAACAAGGAACTCCTGGCCAAACTCAAGCAGAAAAAGGAGGCCTACAAAGGGTGGAAGCAAGGACAAGTTGTCTGGGAGGAATATAGAGAAATTGTCCAAGAAGCCAGGGATCAGGTTAGGAAAGTTAAAGCCCTAGTAGAAATGAATTTGGCCAGGGACATCAAAAGAAACAAGAAAAGCTTTTATCGGTGATAAAAGGAAGAGTAGGAATATTGTGGGCCCTCTGCAGAAGGAAATGTGAGACCTGGTAACCTGGGATATGGTGAAGGCTGAGGTACTCAGTGACTTTTTTGCCTCAGTCTTCACCAGCAAGTGCTCTAGCCACATAGCCCAAGTCACAGAAGGCAAATGCAGGGACTGGGAGAAGGAAGAACCACTCACCGTAGGAGAGGATCAGGTTCGAGACCATGTTGATGGTTGCACTAGATCCTCCTGGAAACTATGAACAGAGAAGTGATTGGTGACAGCCAACATGGCTTCACTAAGGGCAGATAGTGCCTGACACATTTGGTGGCCTTCTACAACGGCGTTACATTGTTGGTAGATACGGGAAGAGCAACTGATGTCATTTACCTGGACTTGTGCGAAGCATCTGATGCTGTCCCACATGATATCCTTGTCTCTAAATTGGAGAGACATGGATTTAATGAATGGACCACTCAGTGGATAAGGAATTGGCTGGACAGTCACTCTCAAAGAGTTGTGGTCAACAGCTCAGTGTACAGGTGGAGACAGACCAGTGATGAGTGGTATTCCTCAGGGGTCAGTGTTGGGACTGGTATTATTTAACAGCTTTGTCGGTTACATGGACAGTGGGATTGAGTGCACCCTCAGCAAGTTTGCCAATGACACCAAGCAGTATGGTGCAGTCAACACACTGGAGGGAAAGGATGCCATCCAGAGGGACCTTGGCAGGCTTGAGAGGTGGGCCTGTGCCAACCTCATGAAGTTCAACAAGGCCAAGAGCAAGGTCCTGTACCTGGGTTGGGACAATCCTAAGCACAGGCTGAGTAGAGAATGGATTGAGAGCAGCTCTGTGGAGAAGGACTTGGGGGTACTGGTGGATGAAAAACTCAGCATGAGCCAGTAATGTGTGCTTGCAGCCCAGAAGGCCAACTGTATCCTGACCTGCTTCAAAAGAAGCATGGCCAGAAGGTCAAGGGAGGTGGTTCTCTCCCTCTACTGTGCTCTCATGAGGCCCCACCTGGAGTACTGTGTTCACCTTTGCGGCCTGCAACATAAGAAAGACATGGACCTGTTAGAGCAGGTCCAGAGGAGGACCATGAGGATGATCAGAGGGCAGGAGCACCTCTCCTATGAAGACAGGCTGAGAAAGTTGGGGTTGTTCAGCCTAGAGAAGAGAAGGCTCCAGGGAGACCTTATAGTGGCCTTCCAGTACTTAAAGGCCTAAAGGGGGCCTACAAGAAAGCTGGGCCGAGACTCTTTATTGGGGAGTGTAGTGATAGGACAAGGGGTAATGGTTTTAAACTCAAAGAAGGTAGATTTAGGTTAGATATACATAAGAAATTCTGCACTCAGAGGGCAGTGAGGCGCTGAGACAGGTTGCCCAGAGAAGGTGTGGATGCCTCATCCCTGGAGGTGTTCAAGGCCAGGTTGGATGGGGCTTTGGGTAACCTGATCTAGTGGAAGGTGTCCCTGATCACAGCAGGGGTGTTGGACCTAGATGATCCTTAAGGGTCCCTTTCAACCCAAATCGTTCTATGATTCTATGATTCTATAATTCTATGATTGTGTACTAGGCATGAAACAGAGCTCAAGCCAATGAGTAGACTGCTAAGGGACAGAGGACCCTATTACTGTAAAACTTCATCACAGCACACTCTCTTTTCCATCCATGATTCCTGCTGCACAATCGATGGAGGTCAGGCACTCCCTCCATGCTTTTATCCCTGGCAGGTACCAAGTCTGCCAGGATGCTAGGAACTGGGATTGCAGAGCATAGATGAGGAGACAAGACAGGTTCCTGTCTGCTTCAGCAGCTAGGTGAGTGTGTGCAGAAGAGCTCTGAGAGAATACGAGAGAAAGTGAGGCTTATTTCAGAGGTGCTTATATTGCAAGAGCTGGTTCTGTCTCCCCGTACGATACTTCATGCTTATGATCCACAACCTTAGTAAATGGTATGGTGTCCTGTATATCCTATGGGTTATGCAAATGGAAATATAGTACTGTTCTACGGTCCTTGAAAGCAAAGGCTTTCATGCAACACCATCATTTCAGCACCTGGAAAGAGAGTCAGTATCATGAGAATCCAGATAAAACTGAGAGTAAGAAACAGTGCAATACAGGTGGGGACTAATCTTCATCAATATTTAGCTCGGGACAGAACAAAACCATTAGGACTAAACTGCAACAGCTAGTAGGACAGCCGCAATAGTGTATGTAACCTGTGGTCCCTAGGGATGCATGCAAAAGGGACATTTCTCTGAGATGCTACTGGCATGTGCAGATCTTCTCCTGCTCCATAAGGGTGGTCCCTTAAAACCAGCATACACTAGTAGGTCTTGACCTTTCTAGGATCAGCCACAATGGCCAGAGGCTGGGCAGGAGCCAAGTCCACACCCATTCCCTGACCTTGTTGTACATCTGCTGTGAGGAGCAGTCCGCTCCCAGCACTCTGGGTCCAAGGCCTGCTCAACACATGCAGTGTAACATGATTTCCTGATTTTTCTTACTCCTGCAGTCTTTCAGTCCAAGTCACAACTGAGTCCCAAGAGTTGTCTTATTAGAAAGCTGAACTTCTTGCTGGCATTCCTGTTATTTTAAAAGTTTAATTCAAATAGTTCTCTGCAAACAACAAGTGTTCTCCCTTCAGTATGAAAGTGATACATTGTCTTGCAGAAGAGAACTAACTTTACAAAATTAAACACAAGCAAAGGCTCCTTCATGTGACTTCTGCATAATCCAGCACATCAGCAAGTCCTGATAAGCAGAGCAGTGATCCCAGATTTTAGACCCATTCATTTTAAAGACTAAGCATTTGATTCTTTCGTGCTGAGCTCTGTGAAGAGATAACTGGCATCAGTTTTCTTTGTGTCTTTGCTGTTGTTGTAACCTCATTACTCTTTGAATTATCTTAGCAGTTAGTCATTTTTTAGGGTTAGTTGGTGCCATCTCGTCTGTAAAGCTCTACGGTTGAAAGTACAACACAAAGAAAGGTCACAGCACAAAAGCAAGCCAGTCTCCATCTTCTAGCAGTTGTAGGACTCCTTTTATTTCATAATTGTTCATTTTCTACTACTGGCTTTCTGTTCTTGGCAACTGTGTGATATCATCCTGCCCATGCAGCTCATGTGAATGTCCTGTGAATGCTAGAAAAGTTCCCTTTCTTCCTTCATGCTGCCTGTTTTTACCATTTCCACTGGAGCTCTGTAATTGGGGTGAGGTAACACACCCTCATGACTCAAAACAGCTAATCTCCAACAGCACAATAACCAAGAAGCCTAGCATACACTGGCTTGTCACTAGAAGCTGATATTCAGCAATGAACTATGAGAGGATTTAAGTAAAAGATTTTGCCTTCCTCCCCCCACCCTGTCTCTCTTTAGAAAATAAATGTCTGATTCATGCAAAAATAATGTATGAACCATTTGCACTGCATTAAAAAAATCTGCTTGTTATTCTGAGACAATTCTGCCTTCTTCTGCCTGGAATCGCACTGCTCTGCTTCAGATAACTTAAGGGTGAGCCAAAAATATAGGGCTGTATTTGCCAAAATATAGAAGCTAAAATTACACAAATGTCAAGATAAAAATGGGAAAATGCAGTTTCTACTAGACCTTAGAGCAACTGTGAGCGCAGGAGCAACATTCCTACAACAACTGCTTTCCAGTGGCAAATATCATTTCTATACATGCAGTAATTGCCATTAAATGTTATGCTATCACTTGCCAGCAGTGTCTACACAGCTGTATTAGTACGACCGCAGCATTCCTCTGCACTTAAAATAGAAATTAGCAGGGGTAGATTCATTCTTATGGTCTAAGGGTGGGTAACAATTACTGGCTCTTGCAAGGTCATTTAATGCGAGGTGGCTTCTTTGCTCCATGTCCACTACAGCAGGGAGGAGGCAGCCGTGCTTCCTCTGCCTCAGCAGTTTGCACCCCTGCTCCTCCTTTCACAACTCTTCTGCCTGTCAGATGGAAACCACTATCAGAGCAGCAGTTATTCGTCAATATTTGTGAAGCACTTTTTTCTCATGAGATGCAGGGAACTCTAGAAACATAAAGTATAGTAATGCAAATTACTGAGTAGACATGCTCAGCTTTCTATTGTTTTCTGTGTTTAATTTCCATCTGCAGCTGAATTCAACTGGTTTTCAACATATGCTTAAGGTTAAACAGGCTTAAAGGCCATTTCTGAATTGGGATATTTTCTAAATTAGGAGCCCCACTAGTTGCTTATCTTGCAGAATGGAATTTAATTTATTTGGCATATTCTAAATCACTTTCCAGGAATAAGGTAAATTCTGATTACATGCATTTCCAACTTCTACAAACCCCTTTTTGCACAGATTATTTTCTTCTCTATTTCTTCTCTGTTCTCCCTACTGGGTTCACGAGCTCTTACATTGCAGTACTCTTCATATATTTTTAAGCCTTTGAGGTCTAAGTTCACTTCTGAAGTCAAATGGGTGAAACGCTGTTGATTTTCTGGCAATTCTGAAAGTGACAATTTTGTCTATGACCTAAATTACCATATTTCCTGTTATTTATTTTATGATACTGTTGTTTCACTCATACAATTTTTTCTGTTCCCATAAAATTTTCCATCTGGGGTATAATTTTCTAATCCTTCTGTAAGCACATGTATTTTGTTTCACCTCTTAAAGAAATTGAATATTGTCAATTTACAGTATTCTCTCTTGGAGACAGATGATCTAAAGTTTTCTTTTCAGTAAAGAAATCATTGGCATATAACATGCCTGCACACATACCACCTGAGAATGAGGAGGGCTCTACAGTTTAAGTTACCCTCATATGAAATCATCATCATATGCATGAACTTGTTACAGTTGAAAATACAGTCTTTTTTTCCTTGCAAAAGAGGAAAGTGTGGGGTTCTTGTGCAGGATGAAGAACAGAAGCCAGTCGTGACCTAATCGGGGTGAAAAAAAAAAAGTCATGTAGTTTTTTTAATAGGTGAAAAAAATGCAAAGCTTGTGTTTTTGCTGTTTTATCCCAGAGGAATAGTGGAGTCTATACAGCCAGGGACCATGTGAGAACAAAAGCAGAGGCATTGTATGGATAAGGTTACATGCTGATAACAACTCATGTGATGCTATTTTATTATTGAATGAACAAAACAGGAATCGTTTCTTTTTGTTTGGACAGTATTTCCGGTGCCTTTATGATACATGCCTTATTTTTCCCTGAAACATCTTTGCAGTTCAATTTGTTCTGTACACAGTACGAGTCTATTGGAAATATCTTTTTTTTTTCCCCTAGCAAATTTCCAGATTAATTTCTCTTTCTTTTTCTTCTTTTAGAATATACCAGTTATTTTGCTACAAATCCTCAAGACTTTTATGTCATCCTGAGGAACGTTTGTTTGGAAAACTCTCTACGTGTTGGCAAATTGATTAGCCTGGTATTATAAAACTGTTTGAGAGCATTCAACTAACAATGATTCAAACATTCTCTGTCGAGGCTACAACTTGAACAGCTGAGGCAATGAGGAGGGAAGGCTGGGAGGGTTAGGATTAGGGATGAAATGTGTTTTTGAAAAGGCTTCTTGCCTCCGCTACCTCCTGGCATATTATTACAGGGAGCTGTGATCAAAGTGCTAAGTGCCACAGCAGTGATATATTCACATTTCATTAAATAATATTAGATACACAGGGCGCCCTGTACTTTGAAACTTTACCCAAAGACTTTAGAATCCTAGGGCAAGTTTTTTCCTCGGGGAAGATACTGCACACCAGTTTTACTGTACTAATTTCAACGGAAGAATTCCAAAGTGTTCCAGGAGCCTGGTCCTGACATATTTTTGCTTGATGGACCTTGGAGATACTCAAGGTAGATTTAGTTGAATTATCTCAGGTATCAGGAGCAGTCTAGCCAGAACAGCATGCAGCATGGCACAGGCTAATTTGCTTTTCCAGGAAGCTAGAATTACTAACTTTTCTTTACTATTTGATATCTGGCAATAAAGCACATTTTGCAATTCCAGTTCAGTGGAGTGTTTTAAGAATATGTTAAGAGTTTTGCTCACTTAGAACCCTGAAAATATCTTCCAGCCTTCAGCAGCTTGTTTAAAGATGGCAGTGTGCAAAATAGAAAGGAATAAAATACAAAGTTTCAGGGGATTCAAAATCATCTTCAAATTCACGTTCTTGTTGATAAACAATTTTAACAAAATGAATTGGTGAGGGGAATTGTGAAGAACCCGAAATATTTAATTCAGGAAACTTTTAACAGAGGGTTTTCGTTTGTTTGTTTGTTTGTTTCATTTATTTATTTAAATTTTAAGAAGCTGAAAATTCATTGGAATACTTAATTTCAAGTTATTTGAAATATCTGAAATATTTCCAACAGACCCCAAACCCATTTCTTTTTCTTATTTTTTTTCTGATTTACACATCATCAAAATACATCATTAGTAACAGTGAATTCCTACTGTGGAGATGTCCAGGTCAGTCCAAAACCTTTGTCACCTCAAGCAACTCCTTGAAGCCAGACAAAAATGCCTTGGGATCTTACTACAGGGTGGGAGGAAAGCACATGGGAGAACAGAGAGAAGAGGTTCTGTAAGAGGAAGATCACTAAAAGTGGGGTGATGAGGGTGTTCCACTAAGAGAAAGTGAGGAGTACCATGCATATCTCCCTAATTCCTTAAGGCAAGTACCTATCGCTTAATATGAAAAAATAATAACTGTAGTCACCGCTCCCTTTAAACTGTTCAGAAGTCAATCCAGCTGAGAAAGGAAAAAGAAGCCTTCTGAACCTGCAGCATAGAAGCTAAATTCAGGAAATCTTCCCAAATTCTGTTCTTTATGGCAGGACTGTAGAAATATACATTTTTTCCTCTGGGGCTTTAAATTGTCTTCTGAAGAATATTGTTAACAGAAGGAAATCATCTGGTGAATAACTTATAACAAAGCAGCATTTGGCTTGTGCAGCATTCTCAGCGAGATGTAAGGTTTTCACTGTAGTCAGAATATTAATATATGAAATTGTAATAATGATTTATTAATTAGCTAAGACTGTCATCACACTTTTCTATAGCTAATTTAAATGGCAGCCACACTGGAGTCTGTTTTGTCTCATGTTCTCCCTTTCAGTAAAATCAAGCACAGACACTTTGTTGGCCATCCAAGATACTTTTATCTTTGCTTACAAGGACCCAGGGGGAATGGAAACAGGGAAAGAATATGGAAAGAGGATTTGTACCTCATGACTTTGAGACTTCCCTTCAAGCCCTGCATTTTTTTCTCCTCCCTCTTCCTGTTCAATAAGATATCAAGAGAGAAAGAGAGGGAAAAAAAAAAAAAAAGTCAGGGAGAGAGAGGAAGGAGCATTGGTTTCAACTTTTTCCAATGTCTGAACTCTCAGAACAAAAGAATGATCTTTTAAGTTTTTCTGAGCCAGGATGAGAGATGGATTTTTCAGACCATAAAATGAAGAAAGTAAGTCTGGTTTTCATGTACTTACAGCAATCATCTCCAATCAGTAATTAAAATAAAACAGGAGAAGGAAGGAGTTTCAGTACACAAGGAAGCAGTGTCTCTAAAAACATCCAACCATATAGCAAAAAGTATTGCAGAAACAGATGCTAAGACAATTAATTCCATTTTCTCCAAAATACTTGCCATGCTTGCCAAGGCAGAAGAGAAGGAGAGAGCTTGTCATGTCACAGTTCATACTTAAAATACATTCTTAAAATTTTCAAAGGGTTCCTTGGAGACTCAATAGTGACTCTTGTTCTTAGGTAACTACTAAAGATATATGGAGGCAGTGAATCCTGAATTTCAAATAGGAGCTACTAAAAGTTTTTTATCTTAAAACAACATAATAGTCTTTATTTAAGCCCAAGTGCTCCTTTATATTAACTTTGACAAGGTTTAGCAGAGGACTGGAGAATGAAACAAGTGGATAAGTAGGATGGACAGGGAAAACAGACTTATGAGTTGTGCCTCCTGCAAAGGAGGCAGCAGCCTGGCTACGGGAGCATGTCTTCAGTACTTCAACTAACCAAGGAGCAGAAGAGGCAAATCTTCACTTCAGAAGAAGGTACCCAGCTCATTTTTCCCCACAGTCAAAACGACATTCACAACTGTGCTTACTTCTGATTAAAATGAGGATCTCCACAAAGTACATGAGATTACCGAAGGCTATTTTAGATATGTGTACAGTTATTCTGCATTAATGAAATATCCTGAAGCATCAGAGAATGAAATTCACTGCACCATTATATCTTTCCCCTGTTAGGATCTACGACTCTTGGTATCAGCTCTTTTCTATCGCACAGTCTAACAGGCACAATCATGGATGGTTAAAGCATCCCACAGATTTGTGCTTTGTCTGTAACCTCTTCCCACATTGTAACAATTTGTTATTTGAGCGTAAATCTGATGCTTCTGGCTTGAAAACAAAGTATTAGACAATCTGCAAATATGAGCTCATCACTTTGGGCAGGGTGAAAAGGGTCTCTGATGTTGTGTACTCATTGTTGGCCCCCAGACGTTAGCCAAAACTCTGAAAGGCAACCAGTTTTTAACATAGTGTCTATTTTCCTTTTCATTAGCCTTTTTTCCATCTCTTTCACAGTTTGATATGGAGCCACTCATTTTGTGTGTGTGTGTGTGAGTTTGTGCGTGTGTTATGATTCAGTCTTCTAGCATGTATTATCAAGCAGCTATGTCTTGTAGAGAGTCTGTGGGTCTGTGGTAAACTTGAGTGAGAAGAGATTTATTTCATCATTTCCCATACTCTACCTGTCCCTAGCTTGAGTAGTCTTCTCTAAGAGCAGATTTACAGACACTGAAAAAAATAAATAAATAAACAAAATAAACAAACAAAACAAAATGAATATGGGAGACCATTAAACAGTAGGAATCCTTTCCCATCTCTATGCACAGAACAACTACTTCATGCACTGCTGCAGTTTGTTGCAGTCTATGCAGTTGCTTTATGCAGCCACTGTATATTAGACGTTTGCACTAGATGGAAGTGGGAAGGGTACAGGCAGTATTAAACATCCTAGACGAGTATGTAGGCATGCTGGCAGTGTGGGGCACTCTGAGTTCTTGTGGCTATAGAGTGCTGTTCTTGGTGTGATGGAAAGGCAACGCAAGGTCCTCCTGGAACGAGGCTTGTACTTGGTAGGCATAAAGCCTCAGCTCTTCATTGCACTTGTAGTCTGTGTAGCTCCTCCACTCCATTCTGCTCTGATCTCTTCAGTTAACACAGAGCTCACAGTGTACTAGCTACTGGCAGGAGAATGTTGGTATTTCAGTGCCTCACTTTTGCACTGCACATTTTAGCCTAGAAATGCTGTTTTCATTCACCCCTACATTTTTTTTCCTGAGAAAGATGATAAACTCACCAAAGCTAAGATTTATAGCAGATGCAAAAAACTTGGCACTTCTTGAGCACAAGAATTTTGGTAAAACCTGTTTAAATTCTCCTCAAGATCTACTAGCACTCAAGCTTTTTTTCACACATTAGACAGTGCAATTCAGTCCATCTCCAACTACAAACAGTCCAGGCTTTCTTAAATCATCCCAAGGAGACATACAGATACACAAAATTCAAGGACCAGACATAGCTTAAACAATATCTTAGAGCAAAGAAATCTCTTCTTTAATCATGGTTTCAACTGCCTGTTTTTCTGTTTAAAAAAGCAAAACAACAATAACAAACTTGAAACGAACTTTGAGATGGAAAATCCTTCCTTCCTTCCTTTCTCTTTCTTCTTTCCTTCTTTCTTTCTTTCCTTGTTTTTTTCAGTTTAACTTATCTATTTCATTTTTCTTCTGTTGCATCTTTTTCCAACCAAGTCTGCAGACTGAGACATCGGCAGGATATTTTTTTCCTCACAGTACAGCTGGGAGAAGAAACTATAAACTTTCTGGAATCCTGTTCAACAGGACTATTGCCTCTCTGCAGACTTATTACACTCACGTTCTTCCTCACTGGATTTCAGGCTTATCAAGTAGAGAGGATAGCCACAGCTGGCCAGCCTTAGATAAACCCAGACAGATAAAAGCAAGACATCTTTCTGAGTGACCTCCAAGTTCTTCAAGATTAGAATGAAGTCATCATTCTGGCAAATGGGAGAGAGAGGGACCCTGGTGTCAACAAAGCTCAGCTCCTACTAGGATTGGAAAAGTCTGAGATGAATTGAAAGTCAGCAAAGCCTTAGATGTCTTCCACGGAGACCTCTCTGTAAGGAAGATTGCTGAGACAGAACTCGTGCAAGAGACTTCAGTTCTCCTAACTCATTTACTGAAAGCCAGTAAACTTGGATCAGAAGCTCACAGTAGTCACCTTTATAGACTTTAATCATTCTCCTGCACCTTTAAGCACAATGGTATGTCACTAATAGCACACGTGCCCAGCATTTAGAACAGAAAAAATAGGAAACACCTGCGGTAACTGTGGGACTTGGCTCTTGTACGTGGACTGCTGCAATAAAAAGCATGGCAATAGTATAGCAGTTCCCTTTAGAGTCTGTGGGATCCTGAGATCTGCTATATCTGCCTGCCTATCCCCTGCTTAAAAGTAAGTAGTCCTGGGAAGAACTGGTAGGGGAACATAAAAGAGGGAGGACAGGAATTTGGTCTGTACAGCTGTCTATTAATGACTATAAAAAAGTGGTCTTAGCGTTGTGAAAGCAGTGTCTGAGATAGAATGGAGACTATGATGAACTGGGAAGGTTTTTCATATCCAACTACAGTTTCAAGAAAAAGCGTGTGGAGATTGTTCCTGTGCAAGTAGTAAATGGTGCAAGGGATCAGGCTAGAAAGAGGTTTGGAAAGAGGACTTCTCTCCATCTTGTTCTGGAATGGGAATGGCATGGCCGTCTGCTGAGAACTGGGGAAACGAAAAGAGAAGCAGAATTTAGATGAAGCCCTAAACCTAGGACAAACTGCAGATTATAAAAAGGACCAGTCAGAGACTGTTGTGGGACCTCTGAGAAAGCACGTTGTTTTAAAGCTGCTGCATCTGCAGATAGAAAAGGAGGAAGAACTGAAGGATGGTCGCAGTGCAGCACCATGCCACAAGATGGCAAAAAACAGAAGCTGACCTCAAACGAGAATTCAGCTAGAATAATGTAATTACATTAACATTTGAGGACTCAAACTACTAAAATTATAACTTTAACGAAACTGGGGGGTGGTGTTTCAGAAGATTTCTGGTTTTGCTTTGCTCTTTGGCCTGTGGTTCTTCAGACAAAATCCAGCCTTTACAACATATCATACATGGAAGTGCCGAATATCCTCTGCAATACAATCTCCTCTATGTCCTCCTAATTATCTGTTTGTTTGTTAAAAGAAACATGGGAATAATCCTGTTTTCTCAGTCATTATGTGTCTCCTTAGGTTTTCTCACCTCCACTTTTCCTCTTTTTTTTTTTTAATTTTAATTTTTTGTCATACTTTTTCTAGCTCTCCCTTGAACTTTCACAGAATCACAGAACGGTTGAGGTTGGAAGGGACCTCCAGAAATCATCTAGTCCAACCCTCCTGCTCAAGCAGGGTCACCTAGAGCATGTTGCACAGGATCACATCCAGGTGGGTTTTGAATATCTCCAAAGAACTTTAAATTTAATAAATTGTCATCCTTTTTAACAACACTCTGAAGTCCCTCAGCATAACTTCTTGCTGTGCTCCAACTTTATTCTTTCTCCAACCCTAAGTGAAAGACCACTCCCTTGCTCTTTAGGGGATGCTGAGTACAAGCTAAGGGTAATCACTCATTGTCAGATTACGACCTAAGCTATAAAAGTTCCAGGAACATTATAAAAAGCCACAGCTCCATTCATAGTTTCAGTTTAGGTCTTCGGGGACAAGTGTCTACATTGCAAACACAGCTAGGGCACATAGCATTAAGATTCTTGGTCATGCCTCAATGCAGTGGATTAGATCATCCTTTGCAGTCATCTTCCAGTGGTACAATCCTTTGTTAATTAGCAACTGAGTCAGTGCTGAGGCCAAACAACTCTCAGAGGCTGGGTTCTGGCTGAAATGAATTGATAGCCCAGTGTTAGGCTGTTTGCACAGTTGTACATGTCCTATCAATAAACAAAGGCAAGAGATACCCTGCAGCTGGCAGGTTTTGCCAGCTCCACATTGACATGCAAAACACTGTTCTTAATGTGGTTGGACTACAGGACTTCCTGAGGTGTCTTCCAGCCTCATTTATTCTACAAGTCTACAAAAATTATATTAAAAACAATGATTCCATAGAAAGCTTTCATTTTTTCAATTTCACTTTTTCTTCTTAGTAGCCTCCCTGGTAAATTTCTGACAGTGTTTAGAATAAGACTTTCCCCACCTTTGCTTCAGCAGGTGACAAACGCTGGTGAAATGTCCCTCAAGGAGGACCAAGCTGCAGCTAATCCTGTGCCTTTGCAACCCTAGCCTCCTGCTTGCTCTTTGGCATCAATTCACAGAAGCCAAGGTGAGTCCAAAGCAGCCTTCCCATGCCACAGATTGGGTCCGCATGTGTGGTGCATGAGGACTGTGGAATCCAGCACCCAGCATACATGATCCATGCTGCGCCTCATCCCAAACCCAAAACAAGTACAATTGGTGTGCTTTAAACATCTCACCACCTTTGTGAGCATCTAGTGACTGCAGCCTTTATTTGTTCACCAATCTTTTCACGCTGCATGGAAATTTCAAATGTTTTCAGAGCCATGGGAGGGCTAATTAAAACATTCAGCAGCTTTACTGTGTGAGCAGTGTAAATATGATGTAAAAAGAAAATTAAAGAGCATTTACACAGATGCATACTTGTTCATTGTAGCCATAAAATCTAGCTGCAGGGACCTGGCAAGAGCAAAAGTCTCTTATTCTTCAAAACAAGTCATTCAGTGAAAAATTAGACACCAAGCTTCAGTTTGGAAGTGTTACTCTTTGTTAGGCTCATTTTTAATTCATTCCTCCNCCCCCCCCCCCCCCCCCCAGTTTATATGACTGGTCGCTCAATTTACTGCTGAAATGGGTTAAAAGCTGATTTGAAACAAAATTTGTTTCACACTCTTGAGGTCACAGTCCACACACAAAACTTTTTTTCCCTTTTACTCATGCAAGACTCTTTTGGGTAGTCAGTTCCAGTCACAATGAATAAAATCCACTGAAATATCAGTGATGGGCTATGCTCAGGAAGGGAGGGCATTCTGGGGTATCGTATTTTCCAGTGCCGGTTGATGTTTCAGTCTGGGTTTTCAAGGACACCAACTACATTGTTTACACTGCAAAGAAAGGAGCTTTTTTGATCAGGGGAAGCTGAGTTACTCCCTGTTAGTTTTATCATTTTGCAAAGAGTGAGAGCTGATGCCTGATCTTTCTCTGATCTTTTATTCAAACTTTTTTGCTGGATTCCCAGGCAGTTGAATTCTGTTTAATCATATCTCGTTGATATTCAGAAGAATCAGATACTTTTTCATTTGGTGTTATGCGATGTCATAGGCAAAAGCAGCAGAAATCCCATGAGGTTACCCTCGAGTCAAAATGGTTCACTGAGAGGATAAGACTCAATACTAGAGCTTTTTTCTGGGTTTTGATCTATTTTCAGGGCTTTGTGTTGGGGGGCTGGTGACAGGAGGGGACTGGGGTTCTCTTGTTTTTTTTTCCCACAGAAATTGTAAGAGAAACAGACCATAGGTCAGGTAACATAAGCAACAGACTGCAAAACCCTTGCCAAACATTGTAACCACCCAATCAGCTCTGAAGGAAAAAAAAATCATTTAAGCAACACATGTTAATAGTATTGAATTCAAAACAAGTGTTTTGACATCCAGATGTTGGAAAGTGCCATATTCTGATTAACAAAAACATTTTCTGATCTTGCAGATCGTCTTTCCTTATTTTGATCGCAATTCAAGTTTTAGAGAAATTCTTTCCCACTACTGTCCAGTGATCACATCACTGAAATATTTCAAAATTTTAACTTCTTTCCTATAGGAAAAAATGGAAAGCATAACCACAAATATTTATGTTAGTGTCACTGCTTATTATTGGAAGCTTAGCTCAGTCTGCTGCAGTGCCATTGCAAAAGCATACCATCAGATATAGCATCCAGCTCCTTCAGGCATTTTACAACAACATCAACACACACAATCTTTATAACCTGGGAAAGACAGAGTATCCCAAATGAAAAGGTGTGAGCAACATGCAGAAATGTCCCCATGCAATTGTTTCTAATTGGAAGTCTTCGGAAAGGTATGGCAGTGTTATCAACAGGAATGAACTCTAGGTGTAAGCTGGCTTTGGAGCACCTCACTCATGGAAAAAAAAAAGACAGCAAGATTTCAATGTTAACTCCTTCAGAGCAGGCACTGCCAATTGTGATGCTCTGCTGCAGCCAATTGGTTGTTTAGCTGTCTGCTCTCTGCTACCATGTCAGAACTCCAAATTTTCCTATAATATGTCACTGTGAGGAGACGGGGAATTTCATGGAGAGGGAAATTTAGGCCAGCATACAATAAAGCCTGTTTGGTTTTCAGTACTTTCTAAGGATAGAGTAGATAAGTGGTGAAATACCTAAGCTCACAAAGGTTTATTGACTGATAAGATGGTGCCCATATTTTTAAGGGGAAAGACTCAGCAGTGATCACAATGCCAACACAGTTCCCTTTTCACAGCAGACAGCCCATGTTGCCCTAGCTGAGTGCTGTGAGCTCTTCTTTTGGCTGGCCATCCTTATGGGGATGGCATTACTCCTAACAATGATAAGAAGTGAAAGGGTGTTAAATTACTGAATTCTACAATAATAACAGGGATATAATTATCTAAGAGAAACAGGCTTGGGATAGAAGGCTCAATAACGTTTCAAGTAGCCTGCCTACTTTTCTCTTTTCCTTTGGATATGGTAGCCTAGATCCCAACATTACTTTTGTGATAGGGATACTACTTACTGCTGTCTGCATACAATAAACAAAGCCTTACAGCAATGGTGAGGGTGCATGCAATGTTCTAGTTGCCTTTCATTTGCTGTCTGACTGCTTTACAGCAAACGCAGAAAATACTTTGCGACTACAGAAAAGCCTTCTCCCACTTGTCCTTACCAAGTGGATAATCTCTTTTCAGCTGCCCTTCTTTTGTCAAAGGTTTTCAAATCTACCAACAAAGGAAGGTAACTGCAAGAAAGTTATTGAAACGTAAGGGCAGTAACAACAACAAAGAAAGAGAGCATCTTAGTAGCCTAATCAATAGCAAGGAGTTTGGGGTATGGTCAAGAATAGAATGAGTTCCCCATCCTCAGATCAGAGCCATAACCACAAATATGTTCAATTTCCCTATTTAATATACTTTGATACATTGTTACCTATCAACCAAGCAGCCTTATTTTCCAGTATTTGAAGGTTTATGGCCCATTTCCATTTCCTCCTTTACTTTATGGGAAAGACATATAATGAGCTATATCACAAATATTGGGCAATGTCTTGCAAAGTCTTGTCCTAACCTAACATGACTGAGCAGTGTGGGAGGAGGAAGTAATGACTTCCCCCTGACCTGTGTAGCTGACATGAAGTCTGCCAAGAATCACAGCCTCTTTGCTCAAGGGAACACAGGAGCAACTCTTAGGAGAGGAGGCAAGGAAGTGGGGGGGGGAGTAGAAGCATGTCTCCACCCCCTCCTGTGCTCCATGTGGCAGAAGAGAGTGGCTGCACCACTTAAAAAGAAGTAGTAAATTCCTCTCCACCTTCCCCCCCACCAGTAGTTTCTTTCTGAAGGGTGGGGTGCTGTAGTTTTGCTCTGCCGCTTCCCGGATTGGTATGGTTTTGCAGTGCCCACAACGTGGGGTAGCATATAAAATGCACAGTCTAGCTCATTTGGAAAAGAAAATGGTTTTCCTGCATGGGCAGAAAGACAGAGCTGTGCTGTAAGGATGGAATTTCACAACAGAACAAAAATAAAGCACAGCGCTGTTCCAGAATTTCTCGATTCTTATTCTAAACAGCAATAAACCCACCTCCCAAACCCCAGTCCGGACAAAATATTAGCATTCCCTCCGCTCTGGTTACAGCTCACATCCCTCTTAATACCTCTTGCTCTGCCATGAACTATTTGTATAAGAAAGGCTTATGTTTGAACTGGAATTGGCACAAATAGTTACCCATTGGATATTCCTTTTCTGCAGAAATCTGATCTCTTTCAGTGCTTCACAAATCACAGAATCCACTGAGGACAGAAGCCTGTGTTTTCTTCTTCTCCAAAGAGAATAAAAAATCGTCAGTAACCCTGACAGCTTCCTGTAGTGTAGCTCTCACAGCTTATTCCAGATGAGCTGAACACTAAACTTGCCATAAAAATGTTATGATGGGAGGATGTATCTCCCACAGTACTCAGAAGTTATTTAGTGAGTTTTGCCATCATCACCCCCAGGCTGTAACCATTTCCCAGCTCTTCTGAGAAGTGAAAACAATAAGAATAAACTTAAAAACAAGCTGTAACAATGACAAATAATAACAACAGCCATCATAGACAGCAAAAATGACCAAAACAGCGCAGAAGAGGCTGCTGTTTCTGTGTGCTTTGTGAACAGCTTGACCTCACCTACTCAGGCATGGTGAAGGAGTTTGCAAGGATTCACCCACATCTGCATGCAGGCAAGACAGAACGGCAGCAGAGAGGCCGGCCCTGCGCTCTTAGCAGGAAGATGTGTCTTATTCCTGCCTCCACCACTTGCTCGCTGTGAGATGCCAGTGACTCAGCTGGCCCCAGGCTCCCCACTACGCAAAGCGAGGCACACACTCTGTACCCTTTCTCAGCTCACTCTGCAGCAGCGCATACAAAATGCCCTGCAGAAGGAGGATTCATATCCTTTATCGACCACTGTGGACGATCAGACACTGAAATCTGTCAGGCTGCCACTGATTTTGCCAGTGGTTGCCTGCTGAGGATGTGCCCCCTACAGTTTCCTTCTCTCTGAGCAGCTGCTGCTCCTTCATAGTCTATTTGGTTATGTCATAATTAGCTTTTTCAATACGGGTAAGGAACCTCGAAAATGCTTTATGCTCTCAAGAGATCTGGAATTTCTCAAAAAAAAAAAAAAAGTTCTGATGTTTCTCAAGCCTCCCTCCCTTTCCCCTTCTGAAAAGGTTTTAAAAATGTGGAATGTTGTGGGAAATTACTCAGAATGTAATAAAAATGTACATGTAAAAAAAAAAAATCTAACTCACAGCTTCCTTGGCTGGAGTGATGTCCCAGGGCTGGATCCAGCCCAGCAATGCTCTTTGGCCTTTCTCTAGTTTTCTCTTTCCAGGACCACATCCCTCATTTAGTCTCTGCTTCCAGGACCCTCTCCCTCACCCACACACACCACATAAATACATAGACACATACAGTTCTGACACACATTTCTTTCTGTGGCACAGGATACCCCCAAAGCTTTTCTCTTTTACAGAGTTTAAGCAGCCCCTATGCAGAGCACCTCCCTCCTCTGCTCCCTGGTCTCCAGCTAGATACAAACAGTCCAAAACATGGTTTATTTACTGGATCTGCTTTTTTAACCACTTGGTCACCACACTAGCCATTTCTACTCTATGTATATCTTATAAAATTTAACAAAAACACTTTTGGAAAGAACTAGCTGTTCAGTTTTTTGTATTTTAAAATGTTATTTTATGACTGCTCTTTTTACATATGCACACACAGCTCACCAAAATTTCACTGACAAATAAAAACTGAAAATAACTTTTAAAAATGTGGATATTAACTTTACAAAATGTCTTTCTAATGTTTCTCTAAATATGCCTCTAAAGATTAAAAAATATTTAAATATATAAAATGAGGTCACTTTAAATTTTTCCAAATAAAAACAGCCCCAAAATTCATTGGTTTCATAACAATTTTAACCTTCTTATCCAGAAGTAGCTTCAAAAAGTAAAGTGTTCAGAGCTATACATACGTGAGTCACTCTCTCCACCTCTTTTATAACTCTAAATATTTCTGCTGTTACCATTTAGCAAATAGCATTTTGTTTACACCTTTTCCATACATTGGCAGAACATTTTTGTAATTGAAAGGTCTATTGAAGATGATAATTACTATTCAAAAGACTATTGCAAACTTAAGCTTGCTGACTTGAGGCTCAGGCTGAATTAAATGACTCATGCAATTCAGTGGTGTAGAGATGGGCTTTGCAAAGCCAGTTAAAAGCACAAATTGAGGAATTTATTTCATGATGATACTCAATTCTAAGCATGTAATAGCATCACTGAAGTTGATTAGAGTGTTTTCATGCTTAAATATAGGCTTTAGTACCTTGCTTGGTCGTGCCATAAATGAGTATAGCTTAGATACTTAAATAGTTTAGAAAACAGTGTGTACTTAAAATAACTTTTTACCCTTTAAAAGCTCTTGTCCATTTCAAATTTTCCATCCCTTAGGCCGAATTGCCATGGAAGGACACAGAGCTGAGCACATTAAGCCCCTGGGGCTGCCCAGCGGGGTCACTTCTCCTGCAGAACCCACTTCAGGCTGGCCAACATGCTCCTTCCCATTTAATGAGTGAGACTCCTGCTGCGCTCAAGGCACTGCTAAATTCCCACTCAGCTCTGCTTTGAGAGATTTAAGGCAGGGGTTAAGTGATGCAGGGACCTCCACAAGGGATGAGTTTCATCCACTAAGTTTCTGTTTTGCCACAGCAGTTGCAGGGCACATCTTACAGCCACACACCACCTGCAGCCCAGGAAAGGCAGCTCCACAGCTGAACACAGTGGCAGGAGGCAGAAGGTCTCCCAGGCTTGTGAATTTTATCATTTACATCTATTTATTCAAATTTTGGAGGCACTGCTTTACGCAACACCGACACTTCTGGACACCCTCATAAGACTCTGCAAGCCTCCCATGCTCATGAGAAGCAAAAAGGGGTCAACACTTTCTCTGCGCTGTGCTAGTTTTTTCCGGGTTGACAGCCAACGCTGGCACTACTCTGTTTTCCAGGATAGCTGTTCCTCAGATGAACAGCTCCCCAGTAACAATACAAAAGCAGTTGCAAAGAGAAAAAGCTGTAGCATGTCTCCACTATTCCCTCGTATGATGTATTTACAGTAATATGGCGTTAAACTTAGATGCAAGCTGGAAAGGCTATTAGGCATGCCACCAGGCTGAAGCTAACTATCTCCAGATGAAGGGGGGCCACCAACTGCTTTGCGTGGCATGTTTTAGACAGAAACCCTCTCCCTGGCACGTGGGAGCAGGCTGGGGTCTGGAGCCAGGGAGGAAAAGGGGCTGAGGGGGTCCAGTGCCACCTCCTCCTCTTCCCCTCGTGGTCTTCACAGCATGATGAGTGCTGTGCACAGAGACGGGTGGGTGGGGAAAGTCTGCTCATCACTAATATGCAACCTGCAGCTTCTACAGATGCTGTGTTTTTGTGGTGAAGCACAACAAGAAAAATGGAAAGAGGCTATGCTCAAAGCAAATTGATATTCTTTGCCCTCCCTTTAGAGTTGTCTGGAAGTGTCTGTGTAATTAGGTGTGTTTAGTGTTACCGGACACTTAGAGGAAGGGCATTTACACACAGGACCTTCACTTCATGGCTGCACTGCTGGTGTAATGGTTCATACCAGGTACCAAATGCTTCCTAGCAGTGAAGAGTGACCTTTGTCTGTACTGCATCAAGAAGCCTTCCTTTACAGATGCTTAAGTGATGCAGTAGACTCAGAGTAGCTACACATGGCCACTTTGTCTGCTGTGACCAAAGAAGCACTTGCCAGAGCTCAGCAGAGAAGAATGTAAGTGGCTCTTTCCAGTCCTCGGTTTTCAAACCACCTCTCAAAAGCCTTGATCTGGATAGGAGATGCAGCAGTGGAGGGCCCCAAGGTGATTAGAAACCCTCTAATTTTACATTTGCTTTCCGAAAATTCCTGCAGCAGAAGAGACCTTCCCAAGACCAGAGCCACATATGGTGTTGTAGAGGTGGAAAAGGGTGAAGAAAAAGTCAAGATCAGGTGTCTAGATATCACAGGAGTCATTTCAAATCTAACCATACATCTGAGAATGGCATTTCACCCACTACTTCTTGATTTAAAAAAGTTTTAGACACTTTCTGGAAAGATGGAGTGCCCTTAAAAGCTCCAGCCACAGAAGATCTTTGCACAGTCCTACTCTCTGAGAGGGGCTAGAATTTGGAAAGCAGGCTTTAGACACCCAGCTTGTATGGACTTTTAGGAACTTTTGGAAGCCAAACAAGCTCCTTCAGGCATTTCTTCTCTTAGATGCCATGGGGTAACTCAACTGGCTCTGTGTACTTGGTGGGAGTGGAACAAACTGACATCTCTGCTCTGTGTTGTCGTAGTTGAGTACCCTGACATCTACAGTGCTAGATAAGTGCTAGGGCCATTGCTAAGAAGATGTCTTTTCTAACAACTCTTATTGAAGCTTCTTGCGGGCTGAGGGTGTGCTCTATAGCATCATCTGCACTAGAAGTAGCTTGCTCATTTATCAGGTGTTGGCTATGCATATAACAAATATAGGCTATTCCTGCCCCAAAGAGATTACAGTTGGAGTAAGAGGTGCTTTGCAAAACATATTTGTACTGATAAGCTTTTGCGGTTTGCAGCAAAATAGTTCTCCAGGAAATTGTGTAGGAGCTTGACAACCGCCGATAATGTAAATTTAATCTAAATAACATTTGCAGATGAGAAAACATGAAAGTACGCAAAGGAGTACCAACAGTCCCCTACAGGGAGCTCTCAGAGTGGCAACCCAAAATTATTATGGTTTGCTGGTAATGCCACACGTGCTTTGGTAGTGTAAATCTAAATATAATATTGGTGGGTATAGTGGTCATTATTCGTCTACCGTGGCTTGTCACTACCATGGCATATAACATAGAAATCAAACAACAGCTCTGTACTGACATGCAAAGATCTCAGTGCTTCCTACAAATACTGGCTACATCTCAGCAACATAAAATGCTCAAAGTCTCCCAGAGAAGAGTCTGGAATAGGGGACAGCTGTGCTTGTCTTTCATAAAATTCCAAATTCAGCTTTTGGAGTTCGTCTAAAGGAATGACAGTAAGCAATCAAAGAAAAAGACGGGTAATTCTAGAGCTGATTGTACTGGAATGTCTTGGAAAAAGAAACTTGTGGAATCACTGAAACGTCGTTTTAGTGCCAGTGTGAAAATTACATCCAGATTACTTTGCTTGAACAGTAATGACACTGGAGAGACAGGCAACATTAATTGCAGTTTGTGCTATAGCCTAGGAAATTAGTGAATGCACCTGCCTTGAATAAATGGCAGCACTCTGTGTGCTATGAAATTACCTCTAAAACAAACACTGGCAAAATTTACTGAGGCTGCTTGTGTGTTAGAGAGATCTGCTCCACATGACACAGCGAACTCAACTGTGCAAGGTGGCTAGTACTGCAACGGTTGAACTTTATAGTGGATGGCAGACAATCTAATAGGTAATTAAGCAAAGGGCTGTTCTAGTACTCAGCTTTAATGACGACTGTATTCCAAGGGTGAAAGTATGGAAAAGTAGTTAGATATGATTTGCTGAGAGACTTATAAGGAACCTCAGTGCACACATAAGGACGATGTTGACATGGAAGAATAGCTGACCATTTAGTCTGAGTAAACTATTACATAACAGCTAAGCTATAATAAAACCCCGATTCCAAATCAAATAAGTCTCCCAGACTGCTTAAAGTGAGTCACCAACAGCTTTATAAACATACAAAATACTTGACAAGGAAGTCTCTGATAATTTTTTAGTAATTATGTCTGTGAATTGTTCTCTGTTGACATCACTATTAGAAATGGTTTCCCATAAGTTTGCACTGCCTGTTAACATCTGCTCATTAATCACTGAGGCTTTGAATATTTCTTTCATTACAAGTTTATTATAGAGTTTACACGATCCTGAATCTGGTTGTTCAGAGAGATGTTTAATTAGTGCAGAAACAATAGCTGAAGACAATACAGTTTTATTCTGTATGGATTTTTATGGCTTCAAAAACCTCTTAACAAGACATGATTTCACAAGACAGTTACAGATGATGAAATATCTGTCCATCTCAGAAATTTGTGAGGAACAGAAAACCATTTTTCATGGGCTTTGGGGACACTTTCAAGCCTTGTCTGTGGTCTGAACAAAACAATAAAAGTTTTGCACTGAAGTGTGATTTGGAAGCAAACGCAGAAACCAAAGCTAGAGGTCAAGCAGTGTTTTCTTAAGACCATCCTGCAGGGCTAATACATATATTAGATAAAATACAATATTAGATAAAATCGGCCTAAAAGTGAACACAAAAAAGGAAGGTCTGAGGAAAGAAGATCATCCTGGAGAATGTGATTTTTGAGGAGAGACGAGAGTCTAGCAGTTACAACATTGTGTTTTGGAGGCAGGAAGGTCCTAAGTTCAGTGGGAACTAAAGTATCACCGCAGGCAGTTCACTTGACCTTTGTGGTACCTCAGTCAGCTAAGCTGTAAGACTGGCTTCCATTGAAATCCAGATGTTGCCTCTGAATTAAACTGTCCTGAGTAAATAAGTTACCAGAAGAACTGCATATCTGAAAAATGCCTTAGCCAGAGGTTACTAAAGGATATTACTAATGACAGACAAATGAGGAACATCAGAGACTGCCATATTTGTAGATACTTCAGCCAGGGATGTTACTTTATGTAACGCTTGGAGGAAAACAAATAATGAATTTTAGTATATTTATAAGAAAAAAAAAGAAAAAAAAAGGCCACAGTGCAAAGATGGATGGTACTCTTAAATGAA
Source organism: Chauna torquata (assembly GCA_013399475.1). Classification (NCBI taxonomy): domain Eukaryota; kingdom Metazoa; phylum Chordata; class Aves; order Anseriformes; family Anhimidae; genus Chauna; species Chauna torquata. The sequence continues at coordinate 217,047 of VXAL01009642.1, read as the reverse complement.
AACTAAAATGCTTTCAGAAACAGCAAAACAGTGATGGTAACTCCTACTCACTTTCATAGGCTTTAAAAGTACAGATGAAATCTTATGCAGTCTATCTCGCAAGACACAAAACTAGGGCCATTCACAGGCAAACCTCATGGAAAGAAAATATTTCAGATGCCCAGTAAACTCTTGCACTGTACAGCCTACAAAAAGGCAGATGCCAGCCCACTCTCACACAGATGGTGAAAGGGAATAATTGGAAAGAGCCCTTGAGGAGCCAAACAGGAAGCGATGGTGACAGTCCCAAGGCCCTGACCCCAGCCCAGTCTGGCTTTGTGCTGGGACGGTGCAAGTGAAGCCCTCCGGCAGGCAGGTCAAGTTCCCACTCAGCTTCAAATTTCATTGTCCATCTAGCATTTCAGGCTAAAAATTACAGGATGGCAACTATCTTTCATCAATTCCTGCAGCAAAACACAAATGAGCTTTCAACCAAGTGGGAAATTGGAGCTCTACTTTCCTTCATTATCTGTAACCTGCTTGATGGAACCAAACCCAGATCATGCCACAATGGATGCCCTGCTCTCCTCTTTAGCACAATTAAGTACGCAGCTGAAATACATTCCTTAGTAAATAAAATAAACACAAGCTACTGGACAGCAACCAAAACTTTCAGAAGGAAATGTTCCTACTGGTAAGCTTTTTGAACGAACAGGTTGTACTATAGTGAACTGCAGAGAGTACTGATGCCTGGCAATTTGGAATCATTAACACAATACATAACCAGCAAAAAAACAGTTTTGCAACTCTATAGCAGAACATGTGGTGGTATTTTTAGACTTAGAATTTAACCCAATTTCTGAATACTGCATCATCATACAACCTAATGAAAGGTCACAAAGAAGAAGGAGGATCCTGATGTGGACATGCTGGTTTGTGGCTCTGGTAATGGGATGGGGAGTGGGGTTGCCTGCTGTTTTCTTCTTCTAAGTGCCAGTTTTGGAGGAAAGAGTAGCAATAGAGGGGAATAGATAATGATAGCTAGATGGATGGGACAAGAGACAGGCTATAATTAATTGTTTCTATCTTCATCAGGACCAAACTCATTAGTACTGTACCTTGCAAGAATAACTCCTGTGGCAGTCACATTTATGCACTGTACACAGCCGAGGACTGTATGTAATGTCATAGCATGACCATATGTAGCACCCAGATCATGCACTAAACTACAGAAGGAAGAAATGCAGTAAATGGTGATCATAAGCCCAAAGAAAATTGGCAGATCTTTGACCCTTATAAATACGGTTTTCAAGTCCTCATGCTTGCTTATATTTTACCTTCTTTCTTTTTTCCTATATCTCTTCCCTTCAACAAGCAGAGTGGCAAGAACTCCATCTAGGATAGGTCGCTATACTGGAGTAGGATGGACTTTGGTGTTTGGTGCTTTTTTCTACACAAGCAGCTTTGGTTTGAAAATAGTGTCTAGAAATGAACAGGGATTTTGCCATTTTTTTATTACGTGCAAAATGCTAGGAATGTTTAAAAGTAACAGTAACCAAAGTAACAGGGAATAGGAAATAAGAGAGACATTTATCCCCTTAGAAACAGCTTTATTCCCCTTGCTTTTCTACAGGAGCATAGACGTTTTCTGTCTGCTTTGGCACCAAAAGCAACTTTTTCAAACATCAGGAATTTTTCTGCCTATAAAAGGGTTGCATATATTGGATGTGAGAGCAAGAAAATGGACTTCAGTTTTAAAACACTTTATCACTGCTACCAGCAGGACAGTGTAACAAATAAGAAAATCTCTTGAATGAGACAGGCTGCTGAAGAAATATAGAATTTCACTGCACTCCAAAGTCTTTTTTTGCTTTGTGACTAGTTCTTGCTTTGTCAGCTCCTCTCATCTAATGACATCAAAGCAGCTGAAAAATGTAGACTTGGTTAAAATGGATGCATGTGTCACTTGCGCTCCCCTGATTGGGAGGTAAGTACATTACAGCATTAGAAAATAGGCATTTTTATTGTGACAGCAATCCAGCAAAACCAGTCACAAGGGACCTGATCCAAAGTCCATTAACATCCATGAAAGATGGAATTTTTTCCACTGATTTCATAGGCTTTTGATCAGACCTACTGCCTCTTCTACAAAATCCATCTACTCTGATTTTCAAAGAGAAGCTTAGCACAAGGCAAGTGATGTACATGCTGCCATGAAGGTCATATTCACTGATCTGCTATAGCATATGCTGTAGACAGAATTTTGGGTACTCTGAGTTGACATCAGGAGCAATTTAGAGTTAGAGGAGAGTATTGAATAACAGGCTTTTAAGTACAGTAATTATAAGGTCTTTGAAACAAATACTAGTGTAGTGATTTGGGAAGCCTAAGGAATTTAATCAGCCATTCTTGATCTAATTGCCAGTATGATTTTTTACTGTATCAGATGAGAGTTGTAATCATTTTTGAAAAGTTTGACATATGATAGGCTTCCGAGCTCTCCTTACTGAAATGCTTTATTTATTTTATGAGACAACTTTCTCAGCACAATAGGTAACCTGGTCTGAAACTCCCGCCCTATTTCCTGGGACACAGTGAAGTAAAAGTGTTGAAACAACCATAAGAATGGCTCTGGAAAGCTATGACAGCTAGTTAGGTCTGTGTTATTGATAGTTACATAGCATCAGAAACCCTTCTGCTAGCATCCAGTATTTTAATTTTCATAGAGCAAAATATGAATCTTTGTATGAAATCCCATAGTACAGGGACAATTTCAGGAAAATGAAAGGAAATGCTTCTCCACAGTGTGGAATTCGTTGCTGCAGGAAACAGTGGAGTCAAATAATGTGTCTGGATTTCTGCAGGACTGCAGTGGCATTACTAGTAACAACTGTAATTTCAGTTCACAGCCTCAACCCTGCACAAAGCAAAGTCCTTGCAGGATCTGGGCTTTGATCTGCAGATTCGTCACGGCAGGAACCTGTGTTCAGATTTACCCCTGAAAATTACACTGGGCATGCAGACAATGGAAGGTGATAATGAGGCCAAGCAGGGACGAGTGTTCAGGAGGCTCCAGCACAAGATGATGCCCCCCCATTAAAATACCATGGGTTTTTGCTACCTGGCTCAGGTAGAAGCTCTCCTTCTCTGGGTGCAAAAATTGCAAGCATAAAATAGTTCAGTGGTATTGCATCTCACTCTCTTCCAGCTTTCCTACACTCAGCGTAACACAAGGACTGTGGAAAGAGAGCAAACCCGCCCCATTATCTGGGCGTGATCACGTGGCTGCGCTGCCTCCTGTACACATGAAAATGGGCAAGTGCTCTCTGCGAATGGAGGAGTGCAGGGAGGGGAACGTCAGGAGGCTGTACATAAATGTGATGCAACATGACCTGGGCCTGATCCAGAGCTCAGTGAAGCTGATGGAAAGACATGTAATGAGTTTTGGATCCCGCTCCTGACGCATTGTAACTATGCTCCACAGGGAGCACCGAGCCCATCTTCACTAGCCACAGAGCACACAGCTATCCTCAGGCTGGGCTGCCCCAAACAACACCGAAACGTTGTTTGTTATTGTTATTATTGTTATTGTTATTGTTGAAAGAAGCATTTTCACAGCAGTGAAGGTCAGCTACAAATGATGACTCACTTGCACCACCGATCTACACAAATAGCATGTGCTAAGATTACCATCTGGTATAACAATCTACATCACAAGACTCCACATTTCCTGTTACCCAGGGTAAGTAAATTTCAAGCATGAGGGAAAATTTTAGCAAGTTTCCCCAAGTACCTTTGCAGAAAGAATAATGTGGCTTACACTGAGGGGGGAAGAGAAAGGGAAATTATGAGGTAAACGCTATTCCCCTCCCTTCTGCCCCCTCATCTCACAAAAAGAAAAACATATTAAACTTGCTGTTCTCATTTCTACCGTGTTTAAAAAGTCAAATCTATGTAATGAATACCTGCCTGGAGGGAGGCCAGCAGGATGCCGACAGCCAGGCTTTCTGGGCGCTGTTTGACATGGAGAGTGTGCGTTTCCCCCTCTGCCCCTCTCCCTTTCCCCATCTCTTTGTGTTATGTGTGGTGCAAAGGCAGTGTCAGGTGAGGAGCGCACTCTGCCCCAAGCTGCTGCGCAGGCCAGGCCCCGCTGCAGGGCCCCTGCTGGGCTGGGCCTCCCAGCAGCAGAAGAGGTGCCTGCCCCTTGCAGCCAGGGGGAAGAGGGTTTCTGTAATGGCGTGCAGGGTGCTGGGGGTGACATTTACCCCTGGAGAAATTTCCCAGTGACACTGCCCTTTCGTTCCCTCCATCCCACCTGCCCTTCGCATCGTGGCCACACAGTGAGGCAGCAGCCCTGCTGGATGCAGGGCCCAGGGCCGAAGCCACAGCTAAGCGTGAAGCTGTGACCCTGCAGTCTCCACAGGTGGCCAAAAGTCACAGCTTCCACCAGCGGTCTCACCGAGGATCTCGCGCAGCCCAGCCGCGGAGTCCGTCGCATGGTGGGTCCCCGTCCCGCATCCTGCCAGTTGAGGGATGTGGGCTGGTCCTTCCTCCAAAGAGGCTCCCAAAACACATGGCTCTGGGATCTGGCAGGAGCTGAAAGAAAGACCTGAGTCTGTGAGGAAAAACAGATAAGTCTTTTCCAGACAAAACAGAGGTAAATCAAATAAATAAGTAAAGCTGGGCAAGCTACTGAATGCCAGTGGCGCTGTGCATGAGTGAGGTGGCTGGGAATCCCCTCTGGGATCCTGGCAAGCAGGGAGCTGATGATGTCTTTTGCCATGAGTCAGTGCCATTCAACACGCGCAGCACAGAGACAGGCCTCTGCAAATACAGGAGAGATTTCATCTCTTGCTCACATTTCAGCCTAAATCTAACACTCAGCAGAAGACTTCTCTCTGTTTGTTTGTCTGCCTGCTAAGGGTTGGGGTGGCCACTTCTGAGGCCTGCTCTGTGGTGGAAATACTGGGAAATGGGAGGCAGCAGGGCAAGAAACACAGCAATAACATGCACAACGAGAAGTGCCCTGCTTTCCCGGTGCCAGGCACCCTTCCTGCCTGCCTGCCCTGCACTGCCCTGCCCTGCCCTGGCACACCCCTTCCAAATTTCACTTCCCAAAGTCTCCTGTCCATGACTCATGCATGTTTTAAGCCATCTCAGGGGCAGTGCTGATGCTCAGCCCTGGGCAGATCCTCAGCCAGGATAAACTGGTGCAGCTCTGTCAAAGAAGCCTGAGATCAACATCATCTGAGGAGAAAACCTCATTTCCTCACTATTAAGTGAGGAACTTTCTCTCAGTATTCTCCAGAGCTTTTGCTGGGATCCATATATGATGAAAGATGGCAGACCTTTATATATTGACAGCTGAATCTCCATGCAAACTGCTGCCCAGTGGTGCCAAAGAGAGAGACCTCCTGTTCTGCACTGGCCACCCAGTCCAAATAGCCTGCAAATTCAGGGGCTGCACCGTAAGGTAAGTAAGAAGTCATTCAACAGATATGAGAACATAATCAATTTTTATACTTCAGATTAGAAAAGGGCATGTTTTCCACCCTGTGATCTAAGAAACTTTTAGAGAAACTTCAGAGAGTGAGGTGCAAGTACACATATTCTCTTGAGATAATAATATATGCAACACATAGTAGTGTTTCCTGTGCCATGCAGCACCTGTTGAATATATGATGAACTACAGGGTTCTGGTGTCCCAAAGTTAGTACCACCCAAAGTTGGGCCAACAAAGCTTTTGTTTCTCATTCTGGTTTATCAAGGCCTGGCTCAGCCTTGCAGTGATATACATCAGACTCTCCTGAAACCACTGGACTGAGCTAAAGTGGCAAATGGAGAACCAGCTTGAAGGCTCAGTGTGCATCAGGATGGTTTGTGATGTGTTATAGTCATGTATAACTTCACGTCTCAGTGAAATGAGGCAAGGCAAAATTATGGAGCAAATCATCTTGAGTGAGATCACATGGCACTTGCGTGGCATCCAGGGGATTAGGCCCAGCCAGCACCGGTTCAGGAAAGGCAGGTCATGCATGTCCAACCTCATCTCCTTCTACGATAGGGTGACCAGACTGGTAGATGAGGGAAGGGCTGTTGATGTGGTCTACTTAGATTTCAGTAAAGCCTTTGACACGGTCTCCCACAGTATTCTCCTGGGGAAACTGTCTGCCCGTGGCCTAGACAGATATACTCTTCTCTGGGTAAAGAACTGGCTGGAGGGCCGTGCCCAGAGGGTTGCGGTTAATGGAGATAAGTCCAGCTGGCATCCCGTTACGAGTGGTGTCCCCCAGGGGTCGGTACTGGGGCCTATCTTGTTTAATATCTTTATTGATGACCTAGATGAGGGGATTGAGTGCACCCTCAGTAAGTTTGCAGACGACACCAAGTTGGGAGGTAGTGTCGATCTGCCTGAGGGTCGGATGGCCCTTCAGAGGGATCTGGATAGGCTGGACTGCTGGGCTGAGGCGAACGGGATGAGGTTTAACAAGGCCAAGTGCCGGGTCCTGCACTTTGGCCACAATAACCCCATGCAACGCTATAGGCTTGGGGCTGAGTGGCTAGAAGACAGTGATGAGGAAAGGGACCTGGGAGTGTTGATCGATGCAAGGCTGAACATGAGCCGGCAGTGTGCTCAGGTGGCCAAGAAGGCCAATGGCATCCTGGCCTGTATTAGAAACAGTGTGGCCAGCAGGAGCAGGGAGGTGATCATCCCCCTGTACTCAGCTTTGGTGAGGCCGCACCTCGAGTACTGTGTTCAGTTTTGGGCCCCTCACTACAAGAAAGACATCGATGCCCTGGAACGTGTCCAGAGAAGGGCAACGAAACTGGTGAGGGGTATGGAACACAAGTCTTATGAGGAGCGGCTGAGGGAGCTGGGATTGTTTAGTCTGGAGAAGAGGAGGCTCAGGGGAGATCTCATTGCACTCTACAACTTCCTGAAGGGAGGTTGTGATGAGGAGGGGGTCGGCCTCTTCTTCCAGATAACTAATGATAGGACTCGAGGTAACGGCCGCAAGTTGTGCACGGGGAGATTTAGATTAGATATCAGGAAAAACTTTTTCTCTCAGAGAGTGGTCAAGCACTGGAACGGCCTGACCAGGGAGGTGGTGGAGTCACCTCTTAAGAGGCGCCTGGAGAAGGTGCTATAAGATATGGTGTAGTAGCTTAGTGGGTAGTATTGGTGATAGGATAATGGTTGGACTAGATGATCTTGAAGGTCCTTTCCAACCTTGTGATTCTGTGATTCTGTGAAAAGCTCCCAAATTTCCCATTAGTTTTATATAATTTCTTTAAAGGATGATGCCCTGGACATAACAGATCAGAAAAAGTCAAAGCAGGGTAACCGTAGGGATATCAAGACACAGACTTGAGGCTGAAAATTGGAGGGGGTGGGGGGCATTTTTAATGATATTTTCTTAGTTTGTAAAAACATTGCCTAAACACACCTCTGAAACCTCAGTACCAAGAGTACAGATTTCATTAGCATTTCTGCAAGAATAAAACTGTGACTTCAGCACATCTAAGTTATTCTTAACATATGAGCCATTTTCTGGAGAATCCAAGCCTTTGATCAACTTTATGAGAAATACCTGTGACAGAAGGAAAACATTTAATGAGTCAGAGATGTCAATTACGAGCTTACAAGCAATTTTATACCCTATATAATGCATATAAACCAATATAGTTTAAAAGGCTTTTTATCATGCTATAAATGTCTTAAACTATCCATTGAAATATTTCATCTTTTTTTCATTTATTTGTTTCAAAGCATGAGAGATAAACCCTCTTCACATGTTGTTCACATGTTCACCTCTTTCATGGTGTAAAGCAAAACAAACTGCAAACAAACCAGCAGAACTGCATAGAGATTGTACATTTCAAACAAATGAAACACTTCTGTATTTCTTATTTCAATCAACACTTGTTTGGATAGATAAGCACTGATTTTAGTTTTGTGCTTTTTATGTTTTACTGCTTTTTCTTATATTCTCCCTTTCTGAACATTAAGTCATTGCACTTTAGGACCTGATGCTGCATCACTGATATTTGAAGCGAAACTTACCACTGACTTTGGAAAAAAACATATCCATTGGTCAACATCTTTGAAAGATGATTTAAGACATCTTGATTGTTGGTGTCTATTTTTAGGTGTCTTACAGTGCCTTGATTTTCAGAAAATGCTGAATTCCAATTTACTGAACCGCACAACCATTATACGGCTTGAAAACAGATGTCCTGAATATCTGTTTGCCTTGGTGGATCTTGCTCTTTAGTCCTGAAGTTTAGTGAAGCTCTCTATCAGTGTGCTAGGAACCTCTGAACATTGATATAATAAGGAGCAATAAAATCATTCTATTTTAGCCTTCCAAAACTCTTGCAGACTAAATTCTACGTTTTACCATTATCAATACACTTTAACTGAGAAACAACAAGATATTTCCCTTATGCAACTAGACAAATGTCCTGGACAGAGAAAATGTTAAAACTTCCAAACTGTCTTCTGTCCTCAACCAGCTGATGGGCTAAATCCAACTGCTTCAAAAGTGCTTTCATTACTTCACAGTCTCTAGGCTAACACCTTCTGCTTCCATTTTGTGAAGTATCTTGCAAAATATATTAGCCTCAGTAAGAAATCTTCAATTCCCATGGAGAATTACATTTCAAAATGATGCTCCATGCTAGTAAGTAATATTTTTCCTGGGCTTCCACATATGGCAATATTTATCTTCAAAGTTTTCCTCTTTGGCTCGTAGGCTGGTTTGTAAACCAGATGGTCTTGTGTGGCCTAATTGTAAGATGATTTGTTGTGTGATTCAGTAGCATTGTTTATTTGTACAGTGGTTTGATGGAATTTGTAAACTGCATAATATTGTTTTACTGTGTTTTCTTTTATGAAAGAGCCACATCTTGCTCTGGCATTTGTGGCAGCGATTATAATTAAATGTAGTTCTCAAGATACTTTGATCTCTGCTTGCTTGCTGCATTAAACCAGTAACATAAAAACACAATATTTCTCATTTAAGCAGGGAACCAGCGCTAGATTTGAAGACTGAATGCATCAGGTTTTATCATACAAAAACAACAATACAATAATCAAACAAATAAGATGTTAATTGAATGGTGGAAATTTGATGGCTTTTCAGCAGTGTCAGCTCTGTGATTTATTTAGAGCTAACATTTTTGTTCCCCTTTTAACAAACCTCTTTCATATGGTTTCTGCAGAGATGTCTTCTTTGATTTTCAAGACAAGAATAGTTTTGCCCCACTTTTTCACTGCATATGGTTACTTCCATTTGTATGAGTATTCCTTAACTGTTAATATATTTGGGCTGCCAAGTCTATAAAAAGATCTAAGAGTTTTCTGGCCTTCCCAGTCTGTTTCCATCATGAAAGGTGCCTTCAGGGGTCTGTTTGGTTTCTGGCAGCAGACTTGTGGAGGGGTGACTGTGACCAGGAACCCAAGAAATACTTGGGTATTTCTACCTACCTGGGTAGAACAGGGCTCTGAGCTTAGGAGACTGGGAGTCTTCTTTCACTTAAAGGACCCTAGCTTCAAGCCAATACACTTTACTCAGGGTCACATGTGTGTCTCCTAGCTATCAATGATCTACATGGAGAGTTGATGGACTAAATTCAACTCCATATTCTTTTCCAAATGATGTCCACATCACATACAAGAAAATCAATGCCATGCACCCATGGTATTGATACAGCCAAATCTCAAGAAGACAGGATGCAGAAGGAAGACATATAAGAACCAGGTTTGTCCCTTTGCCTCTGGAAGCAGTTCTCTTAAAGCAGAGGCTGAACGCAATGACAGAGCTTTTAGTATCTCACTGTGTATTGTGCATCACAGTATTTCCAGGACTGCTGCCCATAATACTTCCAGTGTCTCTGCTTTTTTTTTTTTTGGCAGTAGAAATTAAAGGCCATTGTCTCCTCCTTCTCCAGTAGGTGTGTGGAAGGAACAGATGCAGAAAATTTGTTGTTACAGATTAGGAATTGTTCTAGTACAGAAATGCTGAGTGTGCAACATCTAGTAAGTAATTTACAACAGATTTGGAAAAAAGGAGAAGAATCGCAGTCTTATAGACAAATCTTGCAATTATTCCAGCAGGAAATATGGATATAGTGGTGCTTCACACAGAAAGAGTCTGATTGACCTTTAATCTTTATTTGGACATTTGCTACTCTTCATCCCTTTATACAAACACATTCTGTGACAGATTACTCTTGAAAAAAATTCAGAGAAACAGATCAAAATTCAAAGACAGGAGCATACCAGTAAGTAACCCAAGTTCATGACAAAGCTTGAATTAGACTGCAATGAAGTTACTGCCACGCCATGTCTGGCCAGCCTAGAGATGTGTCATCATTTTTTTAAGTGCCTTGACAGAGATAGTCGCTGTTCTTGCACTTTCCTAAGCAGGTCTTTGTTTGGGATTAAAACCTCTCATTCTGCCTGTTCATTTCTGGAGATGCAGCTTACAATTCTTGTTCATTGTGGTCATTGTTTGCTGAATAAGATTCCCTCATGCTTAGATTTTCTTTTAGGCCAGGCAGTGGTTGAACATCAAGACATGTCTGAACACAGCTTTTATTCTGCTGAAATCTACCTTATCTCAATGGGCTATCATAGCTTTATTCTCTTGTCAGGTTGCCACTGCTCAGCAGTGAATAAAAGCCCACTTGGAAGTGAGAAGCACAGCTAAGAACTTCTTTAGAGGTGTCTGCCTTCCCTTCCCATTAGCTGGTGGAGAGCATTGGCACTGAGCTGCTTCACCCTGTTCTCACATAGAGGAGGGGACTGGACTGTTTCCAGAGGGACTTCTCATTAGGATACACATACGGGTGGACCACGCAGCAAATATATACTTTTTAATTTCTGGAGATAATATTGTCAAGGTGGAAAACAGTTTATATTAGCTATTTCTTTTTCTCGACAAGAACCTGAAAACCTCAAGCTTTCATTCTTGTTTCTTAAGTACAAAAAGAAAGAAGAAGACAACTGTTTCACATGGGAGATTTTTTTACTGAATGCTGGAGGCACTGGGGAGAGGCCATTCCTCTGAACAGAGCACATTCTTAATTGAAGATATGCAAGGAACACGACTTCACTCAGTGCTTTGTTCCAGTTATTCTGCAGATTCAAGTAGATGTTGCCATGTTAATTCAACACAGCTCATAGTTTCAAGCATTTCTTTATGGTCAGGAACACTGGAAACTTGCTTTCATGTTTGAAATGAAAACTGATATACTAATCTAACTGTATGACCCCAACAACTTAGAGTACATATTACTGAGTTCTGCTTTCAAGCTGAGCTATGAGTGCACAGCATTTCTGATTGGAGAGTATAAGGCAAATACACTTACCTGTTCTCTCAGAAGTCAAGGATTTCTCAACAAAGTCTGATAAAACTTTGTAGATAAATTTGTCTCTGAGCTGAATTCCAATATCAAAAGTTCGGCCTGAAAATGATTTGGGAAAGGTATAAGCAACTGAAAAGGATAGTTTCCCCTTGCTATAGCAGTATAATACACATGCATGCAATAAATACAGCACAAGAATTGAATCCAGTGTGAAAGTATATTATTTTCAGTACTGTTGGATGATAGCAGTGCCTTGCAAAATGTACCGATTTAGTGGTAATAGGATCAATTTCCTTCTTCAGAAAATTATCATATTCTGATTTTTCTAGATTTCAAATATAAAATCATATGTGTGATATAGATGCTTTCACATAGGCTGTCGTGGCAATCCACGTTCAAGCACACATGCTGTGTGTGAAGCCACCAGTGAAATGACAAACTGAGCCTGACTAATCTTGTACAAATGATATTAAATCCTGGCTTGTCACCTGTTGTGCTGGAGTAAAGATAATGTAAGAGAGATGGGAATAAGACCAGTCAGTTCAACTCAGTTGCCTCCAAAACTCATTTCCTCTGTTCAGCAACACAAGTTACAAAAACAACCTGCTATTACTGGAGTAACCCAGAAGTGAAACAGTCTCTGAAATTTCCTTTTTTTCCTCCCTGGGGCCATACAGTAAGACTTCTAAGAATATAACTAATGAAGCAGTCCAGAAAGTGCAAAGTTACTTAGCAAATAGAGAGAGAGACTTAAGAATACAGAAAGAACTATATATAGCTCTACATTGCACTCCTATGCAAATTTTAAAGAAAGCCCTAAATTTATATGCACCGCTTTAATCTATGCATCCACACAAATGGATCAAGCATTAATTGATTATTGACTTTCTTGCTATGTGCATTCTTGCTTGCAGGTGTGCTGATGTGGTTTTCATATCTGCAACCTGTGACATGTATTTTTGCATATACAAATTCATCAGCTTCTGAGGATAGATTTCCCCCCAGGGTGAGCATGTTACTGATTCCTCCTGCACTGCTTTCTGGGGGAGAGGAGATCTGATCAGTGAGATAACTGTCTGGATGCATCCCTGAGAGCCTAGCAAGGATTAGGACACAGTATATTTATATTACTTACATGGATTACCCACTGCTGTCAGTGGGTTTGAGCACTGATTTGTGCCCAGCCTAAAGAGCACTTGGACATGTTACAGGACTGCTTGAAGGGACCTGGCACTAGAGAAACCCGTAGTTTTAGCACATGAGGTCTGTTAGTCCCTGGAACACTAAATGGGATTTCAACTACCTGATAGACATCATCCGTTGATGCAAAGCAGGGGAGGAATTTTTAGTACTAAAACATGACTGAGGTCAGAAGAGCCATTAGGGGTGCTTAGCTACTGGGAAAATTAGTTAAGGTTTTGTTAACAGCTCATTTAAATTATGTCTCCTAACTGACAAAGATCTCAAAATATATCAGTGACTTTGTTATTCCCAGGTAAATTCCTGCCTCCCTAAAGATGGCTCGGTTCCAAGGCAAAGGGTGAGAAAAGGGAACAGCTCTTTGTGGTATGGAATCATAGCCAAGGCCAAAGCAAAAAGTATAGCAAAAACCATCCTGTGGCTTTATTTAGGGCATATACTTTGTGCTGACATAATCCGTCTGTTGTATTCATCTTTCCTGCTCTGCTTGTATGACCTGGCTCTGCATACATCAACTGGCTGTATTTGAGACATAAGATTTGCAGTGATTCACCTCCTGTTCTGCACACATCATAGCTGGATATCAGAGTGAAAAAAAAAAAAAAAAAAGGTCAGATCACATTCTTATTTACAGTCATTTGACTTTTTTGTAATTGAACGTTTCACAGAAGAAGTGGAGGAAACAATGTATTTCAGAGTCTCTCTAAATCCAGCTTTCACTCCCAAATGTTCACAAATTGATCCAGACCACCTCTTTGAGAACAGGTTACACACTGCAGAGGAATGCATAACTTGCCCATGAACTGCTGCATATTTTGTCTTTTGTATTTACATTTTTCCAAAGGAAAGAAAGAAAAAAAAAAAAGCAGGTTTTTCCGGATAGAGATATTTTCTGCTTTTGATGGATGAAATTAGTCTGCATATCCTTGGAGACAGCCAACAAGTTTACACTAGGGACTGGAATGAAGCCATTGATTTGTTTCACATGGGTTCCATCAGATGGCAAAAAAAAAAAAAAAAAAAAAAAAGTCACTTTGTCCCTTACTTCTGATCTTTTAATCACTGAAGAATGAAGTGACCTAAGGTCTGGTATCCCGCTACCAGTTCCCGGGAAATGAACTCAATCTGTAGAGACATTTTGACTGTCTCTGACTGCCTTTGCTAGAAATGACAATCAGGTTTGTACATCTTTGTGTTTGGGAAAAATATAACACTTCTGTGAGACTTGCACCTGGCTCAGAGCTATTCAAGTGTAGAAAAACTCTGGGACCTTCAGGTAAAAGCCTTACACACCCCGGCAGAGAATCTGGTGATTAAAGTTTGGTTATAAACCAATTGTGGGGACTGGACCTAACTGAATTTCGGAAAAGTGTTCTAGAGTTGAACATCAGAACTCCAAACACCTGATTTTTGACTTTGGTAGAATGTGGACTCACATGTTAGCATTTTGGGTTGGTCCAACTCTAACTATCTGGATGAAATAGTATGTAAGAACTGCTTTCTACACCTCGTGGTGTATTTCTTAGAACAAAAAGAGATTCAGTTCCCATTTGCCATTTGAGTCTACCTTGTTCCCTTTCTTATAGGAAAAGTTTTCCATATGAGTTGCATGTATCTTTTAACTGGGACTAGCCTACAGTATGGGCAAAGAGTGCTGAGACCAAAGATCAGTGACCACTGACTCTTCCTCCATTCCTACTACCATGTTGGTTTGGCACTAAAATACCCCATTCAAAGGAAATATTTCTTTCTTGGACCACCATATGTTTTAAGAAAGCTTTATACCCCAGGGGTTCTGTTTTAGATTCCAGCAGGTTACTTCATTAAATGAGCATATCAAATTTGATTGGAAGTTCTCATCAGCTTTCTGTTCCATTTAATTTTATTTTTATACAGATGAAGAAATTACTGTTACACCCATACGCACTGACAAGCCAACTACATTACTTCACATCTACTTTATAACCACATATAATTACATAACCTCTTGGTTTATTTTCTTCCAGAACTCATGGCTCCTCATAGAATCTATTCCGTCTGATCTAAGAGGCAGATTTTGGCCTAAAAACTGGTTTTCAAGACATTTACATGCTTTGGGTTTTTCCTGTATTGAATATTCCACATTCATTAACCACAATTTGATTCAAGCAGAGCAGCAAAGGCTTCAGTGATACAGTCTGGAGTGGCTGTGTTAGTGAAGGGAAAAAAAACAAACCCAGCATCACAATATTCTGCATAAATCTTACTATCCTTGGAGTGCTTCCATCTTTTCAGCCCCACAAAAAAATCTCTCTTAGCACACTGTGTTACTTCCACTTTGTTCCTCTTTAATTATAGGCATCACAAATACTTTCCTATCTAAAAGCTCCGATCAACATTCATCCTCAAACTCTCCTGTTGTTCATTGATTTCAGAAATAAAGCAGCCAGAATTGCAGAGTATTCTCACCAGTATAAACTGCATAAGCACTACCTTTGATAAGAGTGGAGCTGGCAGATTACATTTTTGTCAAAAGCACATAACTGGGTAACTAAAAATAGAATGAAAATTAATATATCACTGTTTTTGTAGTACCACAGTTTTATGCTAGTATAAACTCACTGACATCAGTTAAGGCAGACCACTGTAGGACTGGAGCATAACTGTGGTGAAATGGCCCCCTAGATTGTTCTTAATGCTCATCCTAAATTGCATTCTTAAACACATATTCGCAGACCACAGGATCCGTTTGTTGTAATTTATCACAGTAACACTGAACAATGTGGGATAAACATATTCTTTCTTTCATGCCAAGAAATGCTGTGTACCGCTTACATCCCAGAGGAAGCACCAGGAAGAGAAGATGTTCAGCCCTTCTTGTCATCATCCTTCTGGAAGCATTGTCATATGATTTTATCAAATTTAAAAGTTGTGATCCAATCCTGCAGCCCTTCGTCCCATCAGTTTTATTTAAGTGACTAGAGCTGCTAAAGGTCTAGTAAAGAAAAGCTGCAGTACCAGGCTCTTTCTTATTTGCTTACATAATGCAATTGCATATGGCAGAGTGCATAGAGAGAAACTGTGGAATCCTATTTCTTGTCAAAAACAAAAAACAAACAAACAAACAAACAAAAACACATGTACACAAAAAACACCAACCACCCAAACAAAAAAACACTTTAACATGGCTATGTGGCTGCTGCTGGCAAACAGAATTAGCTGAGATGGCTGAGCACCAGAGTAATGATTGGGTTGGACCTCAACTGTTTGTAGATACATGGGGGTGAGCAGGGGGTCTCCAAGGTCTCCAACCCAACCTCCTGCTCAGAGCAGGCGCAGCATGAGCAGGCTGCCTGGAGCCTTGTCCAGCTGCTTTTGAGCATCTCCAAGGATGGAGATGTCATGCAACCTGTTCCAGGGCTTGGCCACCTCCACTGTAAAAATATTTTCCTTGCACGAAGCCAGAATTTGCCTTGTTCCAGTTTGTGTCTGTTGCCTTTCCTCCAATATACCATCTCATCCCATTGCAGTCTATTTTGTACAATGTACAAAATCAACAGTTTCGCTGAATTCTACTGAATGATACGGTGGTATGGGAGCCTTCACTCCCATACCAAGGCATCACAAAATGGACTCAGATCACCTTCTCACCTCCTGTGGCATTATAGGCATGAAGAAGAAACTTTGAAACCTACTACCAAAGAGGAAAGCTACTGTAACTGGTGCCTGCAGTAAGAGCCATGCAGAGGGGCCCTTAACTGCCTGGGCATGGCTCTGGTGAAGGATCAGGCACAGTGAGGCTCTGGGGTAAGACCGCTTCTGCCTGGGGCAGTACCTGTCCTGTGCACACATGGGACAATGCTGCTGATCAGAGCAGTTAACCAGAAGCCATTTCTTCTCTGTAGACCAAGGCATATAAAGCAGTTGCTGAGGGGAAAGCAATCCTCAGAGCAGACATGATCCACTCTCATCCCAGATGGTTGCTCTTCACCTCATCTGTGCCAGACCATGTCAAGGTCCCTCGCGCAAAAAGTGCTTGGCACCGATTAAGCTGAGCCTGAGCTGAGGAATTGCCTATGCCAGAAGAACACTGCCATATGAACAACACCAGCATATAATTGAAATAATTTATTTACCACTAGAGCACCAAAAAACAGACATACAATGTGTTAAAATACAGAGTAATCGATCACCAAAGTACAACACAGCTGTCCTTTAAGTTCCTTTTTTTTCCTTTAAACCATGCCAACCATACAATTGTATTGTTGCTAAACACATAAAAAATGCTGTCCTAACCCACCCAGCCAAGTGCTAAGACCCCCTTCTCAGCTCCATGCAGCTCCATTGGGTCTGACCTTTCAAGGTGCTGAACGTTTCCTGCCAGGTGCTGGGCATCACCAATGCTCAGGGACTTTGCCACTTTGCTGAGTGACAACTACCTCGTTGTGCTAAGACCTCTGGCAGCCTTTGAACCGTTGCAGTCCCATCTAAACATCATTCTACGGAGCTGGGGTGATCTACATCAGACCTGAGTGGTGTTTGGCCTCACATTACCCCACTCTGTAGAGGGGAATTTCACCCTTGAGTTCTGCACATTGTAGGATCAGGTCTAACATCCTTGGTAATTAAGGGGAATACATGCCTAATAAACCAGGGGGGGAAATAAAAGAAGTTGTAGGAGCTTTATAAAAGAATATTTCAAATACTATCAGTGCATTATCAGGAAAAAAAAAAATTAAAAAAAGGGATCTGATCTTGGGGTAATGATTTACAGAAATAAGGCTTTATGTTCAAATTTAGAGAACAAAAACTCCAAATCCAAACCAAAATTTTCAGCTGCGTCCAGCGCATAGTGAGTATAGTTGGACAACTACATTATCTTGTATTCCACGTTTTCAAAGCTTCAAATCCACTTGGAGTTGCATTCCCATAGCAGAGAATTGCAAAAATGTTTTTAAGTTTTTAGAAATGTGTTCATCCTTGTCTCCCTTCCTGTCCAACAAAAATACAGTTCTCATACTGAACCTGATAAAACTAATTTTGCCGATGTATACAACAAAATCCAGAGTATTTACTACCCTGAGGAGTTTCACTGAGTTCAGTGCATCTTCTCACTGGAGTAAGTCTGGCTCAAGCAAGTGTTAGCAGGACAGATTTTTCACTTGTTCATCTCAACTCACTAAATAAATCAGAAGTCTAACATACCTCCTCCTCAGCGCTGAGTCAGTGGGTGGGATTAGATCATCTGTGGGGCTATGTGTCCATCTAGGCAATAAGCATAGGCTCTACCGAAGTCCCGAGGAGCGGCAAGTGCAAGCCGCTGCGGTACTTCAGCTTTGCAACAGTGTTCTGCTGAAGTTAAAGAAATTGCACATCTTAAAACTGGAGCTGACAACATAAAGCTTGGGAGCGTTCTCCTGACATCACTCAGGTCAATGACAGAAAATGTCCTTCTCATCCAAGTAGTACATTTCTAACACAGTTTTCAAGCCTTGCTGTGCAAAACCATTCATCGTGTGAAATGAACTGAATGCATCTTCTTCAGGATTTTTTTTTTTTGCCAATTTAAACTTTTTTTAAATGAAGTGTATGACATGGATTTTTTTTCAACTCCCTCTACAATATTCAAATATGTAACAAAGCCCTAGGGACCCCATATTATTCCTTTTACTTCTTAAAAAAAAAAAAAAGTTTTAATGTGAACTCGGTTGTTTAAAAACTCACAAAATCAGGGGTCTGACCCTGCAAATCATGCTGTGCCTCTGCAGAAGTTAAAGGCAAGCCTCTGTTACCTGTGGAGGGAGCAGGATCAGTCTCATGGACTAACAGCGGGGCAAGTCCCCGCTGCGTGCGAGCCCAACACAGACTGCTCCCATGCATGCCCCATGCAAGGGCATCGCAGAGGCAGATACTTCATACCAGTCTTCTGCACAGTGGTGGATGTCACTCTCTACAAGGCTTTGCCTCGGCTCAGCCAGGCTGGGACAACACGCAGCGCCTTGTTCCCTGCCCATCTGTTTGAATGTCCATAGCCAAAAAAAAAAATAAAAGGTCGAGGAATCCGAACCGCATCGCGATTCAAGTGTTTTAAACAGGGACAAGCAAGGAGGGAGGGAAGGAGGGGAGGAGAGAGCGCTTTAATCCATCCTTTTTGTAAAACAAAAAAACAAATGGAGTCAGGTAGCTTATGTCATAATGATGAACAATATACAAAGCACATGTATAGCAATTATTATAAAACATGTATTTGTAGTGCAAGTCAAAATATAGGGACTCTACTCATACTGGCCAGCTAGAGGGAAACACATGATTCTGAGTGATCAGAAAGAGCCCCAAATTCAAATTCAAACTCATGAGAGCTGACAGTACTACAGAGTACAAAAATACGGTGAAAATTTACACATTACACATAAAGTACTTAATTTTTTAATAGTTTACAAATAGAGATCTACAGATATGTTTCCAATTAAGCTGGCTTTTACTACCCACCTATTGTAATACTCTAGGTATGGTTACATATACCAAAAGAACAAAAAATCCCATAGCATAGCTATACAGCAACATATTAAGGTCTGAAGATTAGACCAGTACATGTTAAATATTTCACTGGTTTACTAAACTGACATTTTAAATCATTTACAGTTTTTTTTTAAAAAAATCTTATAGACTTGTCTTTGAGACTGAAACAGAGTGTCCTTTATTAGTAAGTTATTCAGTATTTAAAACAAGGGTTTGAGACCTTACAAGAAGCCTCTCTAGGCAGCTGGCATGAAAAATAAGGTATTTTAAAGGCAGAGTTTCTCAATAATGTATGTAATAACTGATTTCTATTTAAATCCAACTAAACTAACCATTACTTTTCAGAATCTTTTGAGCTTGTGTTCCTTTAGGCTTTATATGCATTTCTGGCAGCTTATTTGGTCTCCATTTTGTCCACATTTGCTGGCTTTCTTTTTTCCAATGGCGATATGGAAATGTCCATTTGATAGTTTTTACACACAAATAAATAATGCACTGTTAACTCTACAACTAAGAGGAATGGGTAGGATGCCTATTGTGTAACAATACAGAGAGATCAAGTAAGGCATGGGACAGATACAGCAACTCCACTTCATGGGATTTTCCTGTTTTTTTCCTTTCACATAGTAACACTAACAAATTTCTTCCAGTGTTTATTTTTTAAAAGGTTTTTTTTCTTTGACTTTGCTTCTTGTCTATCTCACACTATGTGTAGGTGAAATGTAAGATAAAGGCCTTCAATGTTTTTCTTCAGATGCCAGTTTAAAAAAAAACAAAAAACAAACAAACAAAAAAAACAACTTTCAAACAGTTCAGACTAGTACCGCTTTTTTTCTTCCTTTTTTTTTTTTCTCCTTTTAACACTGATGAACCTGGGTTTTCATTTTTCTTTCCTTCCTTCTTGCTCTCTCTTTTTTCCTTGGTTATTTTTTTAATACACACACATCATGTTGCTTCTGGCATATCCTTTAGCTGCATTTGCAAGACTTTACGATCATGTTGGACAGCTGTTCAATTTTGGGTGTTTTGCCAATGTAGTAGAGGATGGTGAGGGGTTCTAAATCCTGGGACACGCAGCATGGAGATGCAGAAGCTTCTGGATTTATGGTATTATACAAGCTGAGTACCTAGAAGGAGAAAGGAAATAACAGATTAAGACAGCTACCTCTGCCTGCCTGACTCTGCAAAGCAAATTCCTTTCTGCGTCATTTCCTCCTACAGTGCCTGGGACAAAGCCTAATGAAATCAGAAGAAAGATGCCTGGATTTGAATATTTTTGCATGCTTCTGGTGTCACAATTTGTCTGAGTTTCCCAACATTTTATCCCCACAGCCTTAAATCTTAAAACATGTACATGCCTGGAGCCTGCCTTGAAAGAGTAGCCCTTTAAAGCAAAATGCATGCTGTATTGATAGGGAAGGAAGGAATCGAATCATTTTTATCTGCATCTTCAGATTGCCATTTATTGTTGCAGGATTTTGGTTTTACAAGTGCACCAAAGGGAGAGGAGAGCCTTTCAGCACAGAAGTACTGCTCTGCTTCCCCTCCCTTGCTACTTTTCAATAAAGCCATGACTCCATCTGCAGTTTCTCCAACTGAGAATCAGCTGTGGTGAAGTTAGCAGCGCTGGTGCTTTATGTCACGTTGGATTCATATGCATGGTTCTCTGCAAGGGAAGTATGTAGGGTTACCCACTGATGATGCACAGGTATTTCCGAGGATGCCATTAATGTGTTAGCTAAACACTAAGTGACCTTTTCCTAGAGTTTCAACACAACATTTGCAGCTTAGAGAGACAGAAGACCTGTTCAGGACAGCAACACTAACTAGTTTATTAAGCAAACTCTGACTCTTTGGGTAACTGTCCAAACCACATATTTGTGACCATGACAGTTATTCTTCCTCTTTCCTTTAAAAACAAGTGCTGCTCCAAACTGTGTACTCTACTACTCCACACCAGCACAGAAACATACATACCTTATTAAGACATATTTACCACTGCCAGCTGACATTGCTAATACTACAATGCCACAGCCAGTGACAGCTACAAAAGATATCTACACTTGGGTCTGTATGCTCAGGAAGAACTCACTAGTGTGCTTTTACAGACCAAAGGGAAAATAAGCTGCCCTTTGGACATGAGGAGTTCTCACTGCTGGTTGACATTGATAGTTTAAAGGCGGCTTGAAAAAGGGGAGACATCATCCTTAATG
This sequence comes from Chauna torquata, assembly GCA_013399475.1. Taxonomy (NCBI): domain Eukaryota; kingdom Metazoa; phylum Chordata; class Aves; order Anseriformes; family Anhimidae; genus Chauna; species Chauna torquata. Next base: position 195,784 of record VXAL01009642.1, on the reverse strand, counting down.
TGGACATGAGAATGAAATTCTTACTTTATGACAACTGCAATGCAAATATCTGCCTCTCGCATTTACTGGCTAGACATCCTTATTGACAGTTGAGAAGAACAAGCACTTCACAAAGGAATATCACTCATCCTAAAGCAGTTTGCTAAAATACCGCATCCAATCCCTAAAATGAGAGATCCCATCTCAGATACCTATCAGTTCATAAGGATCCCAGACACAAGGTCCCTCCTTTGCAAATAAATTTTCAATGTACAAGAATGAATACAACTTTTGAAGAAGTACATCTATCCATACATTATCATGAAATTCAGCACAGTAGCAGTTCCGTAACAATAAAAAATGAAAAAGGCTGGTCATAAAGTAGGTGAAAATCAGGTGGTAAGACTCAGCCCCATTAACACTCTCATTGTGCCTCCCTTGGTGCCTCTGCTGATAGAACTCATTGCCACCTTCCACTCATCCTCTTTATTGACAGGTCCCTTTTCAGGCAGCCTTCAAAAGCTATACCACACTCATAGTCAAAGAGTATTTGATACATCCATACATCATATTGATGACCACGTTAAAAAATATATATCTCTGGATCAATACATGCCTTCTGCTTCAGCTCTAGTGTGAGGCCACATGCAGGTCCCTCTATAGGGCCATATTTCCTCAGTTACTGAGATAATAAATGGAAGCTTTGGGCATTGGCACTGATGACAGTCCTAGAAACATATTTCACCCTGCAGTTATAAAATAAAAGCTAAAAATTACCAAAATTGTTACTTACTCTACTGTGCTGAGTATCTGAGCTCCATAAATATGGGCAGGCTCCTGCACAGAAATTAGCATGATATCCTTTAGGTTCATGAATCCATTTCCAGCCAAGGTCCCTCTTGAAGTCAATATAAAGTGGACGCAGGCAGCAATTATCCTGCACATTCCTGGAAAATAAAATACAGACAAATGCATTGGCTGTAACAAAGACAATACAGGGAATAAAATTAATCCAGTTGCTTGCTCCCTGAATGATGCTTTACAGGCAGGCAAGTCCAAGTCCCAAAAATTCACAATCAAATCACATCCGTTGTAGCTTATACTGTAAATGAAATCAGATGCTTAGACGTGGCAGGACGTGCTTATACAAAGCTAATAGTTTGCTTGGAGGATCGTTAAAGTATTTTTCTCTAGGTCCTACTGACTCTCCTCTCTGCGTAGGTGAGCACAGTGGAGGTGAAAATTTGGCTGTAATTGTGGGGCTGATGGACCTGGGAACCATCCCAGATGGAGCCCAGCTTCTGCTTTCTAAGGTCCTGACCTTCCTCATTGGCCACTGTCTCCACAGGAGTGGAGCACACTAGGCGACACCCACTGGGCATGGACACCGTGGGTCTGTGAACAAGGGGCCGCACTCTGTAAAAATGCCTACCATAAAGAAATGTCCTCTTACATCATAAGCAACTGCATTACACCTCAGATGCTGGCATAGCTATGTAAGTATACTAAATATAGATGCATAGTTACCTAAAACAATAGGCAGCATCTAGAGCACGCTTCTTCCGCCGACTGGGCTGTTGCGACTCAAGTCTGTAGGAGGGTAACAACATTAGCAGAAGATGTGGGGTCTTCCCACTGTATTTTTTCCTATTGGACTTTAAAGCTTTCACATCACCACTGGAATATGTGTAGTCATCAATACCTTCAAAAAATACATTTTGGTGATAAACATTGTGTTGCTTTTTTCTTCACAAATTAAATAAACCATCTCTTTAAAAAAATTCTCTCAGTAACTGGGCAATGATGGCATCAGCTGAACACATTTACTGGGGAAGTGGAGGTAAATTTCAACCTGAGATCCCAAATATATACACAGTTCTCATGCATCTATCCTATCAGCCCTCCCATATTCATAGCCATGTAATGGCATTTCAGTACATTTACCCAAACTGTTGAAATGAGTAATGGAGAAGACATATGGGGTCCTTGCTTCAGCTACTGCATCTACATTGCTTAAACTAGTTTCAAATGCCTGAAGCAGTGACGCTTTTGTCACTTCACTTAAGGCAGTATTGCCATCTTTTAACAGCTATGCACCTTTTAAAGCCTTGTAACACCATTAAAGCTGCTCTGGATACCTGCATTTCCCACTGCTTACTTTCATCCTATTAGTTTTCTGCATCACATTTGCCTCTTTCTAATGCTTGTAAATTCTCTGTCTCCCATTGCCAGTTTATTTAATTCTGCAAACTCTTCCAACAAAATCTGTTATTCTAGCTCCTTCTTTTGTGTGGGCATGGCAAGGACATTGATCAAAATATTTATTCTTCAAGTGGAAATCAATGACCTCACATTTTGTGTTTTCTCTTGAAACACTAACTGCCTTACTAGCTTCTTATCATGACAATAGGATGGGCAAACGAACCCAAGGTATTACCCTTTCCCAGGAGTCAACACAGCTTATGTTATGCCTATTCCTAAGAATCTTTTTAAAACTAACCTCCTGAACCAGATAATGCTATCTAAAGAAAAAAAGTTACTTTTCTTTTTGTAACATTCAAAATTACAGTGACCAAATATCATACTAAATTTTTTTAAATACACACAATGGCTTTATTCATATGTACAGTGGATGTATATTTACTTAGAGAAAAAATTCCAATGCAGTGAAACAACAGTTAAACAAATGTAATACTTGACATGGAATATAGCCAAACCCTTGGAAAACAAATGAACGAAATCATGATATATTTGAATAACTGAAAACTGGATAAACAAAATTTGAGTTGGTTTTAGTAGAGCTATAATACGTACTGATTAATGATAACTGTATCATCGTCAATTAAATAACATTTCCCTTTTAGAAACTGAAACTTGAATGGCTTAAAAACACAAGGGAGCTTATACTTTATATCACTTTGTCTGCTGTCCTTAAAAGCACATATATCCATAACCCTTACTATACGCTATTATTTCTTTTTAATATCCATTCAATTCAGTCTTTAAGTTTTTACCAAGCTGTCAGCATGAAAATCATTTGTGCAACTAATATACAAATACAAGTAACAATAAGTTGCATGTGCCAAAGATGGTGAGTAGATGTATAGAAATGTAGAAATATTAACTAATGTAGTTCTGCTGACTTCACCTGAAACTCAAACTTAACACTACTGGATGTGGGAACACATTAAACAGGCATGCCATTTCTGTTACTTCAACCCACAACTCACAGGCAGTAAAGCACTGCAACACATTTATTCAAGTCTGGCACCTATTGTTCAGTTCTTTCTGAAGCAACTGATAGCATTGCTCAGAGTAATTTAAGTATTACTGATGCAACCACACACACACACATACACACACATGAAAAAGAGTAGCTGGAGTTATTTGGTGTGCATGAACAGCTAGAAGTACGTTTGCAGGTATTTACAATGACTCGGACCCTTTATACACAGAGGAAAGTGCCTCTGTAAGCAAACCAGCCAACGGTTGCCTTACCCATACTTTGGAAATTTGCCATAACAAGTATTGTTTTCTCTAACACACTCATAAAATGAACCATGCTCACATACATATGTACTGTAAGCAGCTTATGTGTGCCCAATACCATCCTAATTCGACTCTCCAGTAATCTTCTCTACTGAAGCCTGAACTGTTACAGTGCTAGGATAGATAGCAGTCAAAGTGTTTATTTTGAAAGCATTCAGTAAGTTTTCTTGTGACTATCCAACAGTGGATGGTCTACAGTGTGTCAGTCTTTCCTATGTCCAAACTGTAAGTACATCTGTCCAGTGTGCATGCTGCAAACTGTAACCTAGATATTTACGGACATCAAAGCTGCAAGTATGGAATGAGACGGCTTATTCATGCCATCTGGTTTTAGAATAGTTCAGCTGGTTTTAGAACAGTTCAGCTGATATAGTTTTACCCTTGTGCCTTCAATGCCATTTCCTACCTGGTGAGGATCAAGATTCTCAAATGAGTAAGTTTTCAATCATCTGAATTCCATTTTAGAGAGGCAGTAAGAGCTCTTTATTTCCCTCCTCAGTCAGTAAGTACCACTACATTTTAAAACATAATTTATTTGTTACCTGCAAATCTTGCTTCAAGCTCCTCACTTTTATTTGGGATGATATAATTATTGGAAGGCACGAAGGTACAGCACGGACAATGTAAGCTTATCTTAAATCCAAGGTTCCTGTCTGCAAAACATGAAAGTAAGTGGAATTGGTTTTACATGTGGAATGAGTCTGAAATACTGCTGAGTTAATGGATGAGGACTTGGGGCAGGAGTGAAGGCAAAACACTGGTTGTCACCTCTGTGATGGAGCCATTCATGTACAGCCTCAGTGACATCAAAAGACAACCATTCTCCTTCAGCTCTTGTTTTAACTACTTTGCTGTCAATGTAGCGCTGTCCTGGTGATGATAATTCTTTGGATTTTAGAACCTGCAAGAAACAATAAATACGATTGCCTAGAGGTTAACATTTGGCAGATTTTTATTAAAATGGACCATCAACATTACAAAATATAGCAGAAGAAACTATTATAGCTCAAACCTCTATGCAACAGATATACATTCAGGCACATTTTCAGTGTATTTCAGTGCTGGAAGCTAATATAGTATTTCTTAGTTTCTACAGAATCTTTACTATCAACTTCAATGGCAACAACAACAAGGATTCAGTAATTTGACTATTGCAGTAAAGGTGCTTGGCTAATGAGGTCTTTTTCACATCTCATTTCCCTTAGAAGATGGTCTCTACCCACCATCAGTTGCTCCACACTTAAAAGTACTCACAGGACTACTATGTCATGATTCTGCTCTGTTGCTATTGCAGTGTATCTTACAGTTATGATGTCTGACTCTCAAAAACCAAGTAATATATTCTCATATTTGCTCCCTGCTTTGCAAAGAATCTTCTTTGGGTGTGTAGGGAGAGGAAGGTGATATAAAAACACTTTAATGAAATCAGCTTACGCCCTCAAGTAAAACATGCCATCGTATTCCTTCCTAAAAGAATTCACACAGGAAGACTGCACTGAAAGTTTGCCCTGTAACACAAGTGGTCAAAGGATCACAGTAAATGGACATCAAAAGAGAGGCTATTTCACTGTCTTTAGTAACACATTGCCTTGAGCATATCCAATAGAGGGCCACCAAGATGATCAAGGGACTGCAGCACCTCTACTATGAGGAGAGGCTGAGAGAGCTGAGACTGTTCAGCCTGGAGAAGAGGAGGGCTCAGGGGGGATCTCATCAATGTCTACAAATACCTGAGGGGAGGATGCAAGACAACAGTGCCAGGCTCTTTTCAGTGGTGCCCAGTGCCAGGACAACAGGCAATGGCCACAAACTGGAACACGAGAGGTTCTGTCTAAACATCAGAAAGCACTGATATTGCAGGTTGCCCAGAGAGGCTGTGGAGTCTCCCTCCTTGGAGATCTTCAAAAGCTGCCTGGACATGGTCCTGGGCAGCCTGCTCTAGGTGTCCCTGCTTGAGCTGGGTCCAACCTAGGGTTCGACCAGATGGCCTCCAGATGTACCTTCTGACCTCAAGCATTCCTTGATTCTGTGATACTAAATGCTGAAGTAAAGTCTGTACAATATAGTCTGTACATCTTCTGTCTGAAGCTATTATATTGCTTACCCATAACTAATCTGTACAGTATTGCCTTATTAATGCTTGTAGCCTTCCTTCTGACTTTTGGTACTTTCAAAGAGAAAAAAAGTATTGTCCATGCAGGTAACCTGGGTGCATGCAGAACCAGCCAGGTGTGAATCATGGCCACACACAGATCTGTGCAACACATGATTCTGCTTCTGTCCAAACCTGGATGCCAGTTGTGTTTTTATTTGTGTCAAAAGTTTCAGTAGCTTGCTACTGAGCATGCAATAAAAATTACCTATACAAAAAACAAACAAACAAAAAAAAACCTCAGCTCCTCCCTTTCAAGACACAGCAGCGGCAGCGCATGCCTAGAATTTCAAGTGCTCACGGTCTTACTTGTATCTAAACAACTTGAGTGACTGCTTTTCCACATACAAGGATAGGTTGCTATTATTTACGTTACCTCTAGGACAAAAACAACTGGGCTTTTGGCTATTAACAGGTTTCTGGTTTCCCAGTTATTACTATGTTGATAGTTTTGTGATGCAGGAAGCTGGAATGCCATGCAATGTTAAGTCAACTCCAATCAACATACCACATGATAACATCACTTTGTAACTTTTGCATGCCAGCTGTGTGAGTTCATGTATTGTTTTGGGTTCTTCCTGTCTTTAACCATCCAAGTCCATCTCCAAATGAATAACTGACAGACATGTCTCACTATTTCCTCCTATTTTCTCAGCCCAGACCAGCCTGATATCTAGCAAGCTGCTGGTTTAAAGCAATGATGAAACTGCATAATATATTGAAGAAAAATATTTCAAAAGAGGTGTGGAATTATGTCATCATAATAAAATTAGGCCGTTCATAGTGAAACAGAAAAACATGCTTGAAAAGCCCAGATTCTGTCCAACATGTAGAGATTCACTCTTTATTTCAAGGGAGTGCTGGACCTCTGAAAGGTCAACAGTGCAGCTCCGACAATAACATCTGTCTTATGAGAAGAACAGCAGTATGATAAGCTCTTTGCCTTCTTTCTGATTTACACACAACAACACCTTTACAGCAGGACAAGGGAAGCAGATAGACATGAGAAGGTGTTGGTCCCAATCCAGAAAATTACCAAATGTCGCTAATAGGGGATGCTAAGGTCTGCAGTAGAAATTGAGGGCACTCAAACATTCAACACTGGGACTTCTTTTTATGAGGCAGCCTTCAAAGTGTTTGAACAACTGTTTACAGATATTCTGGCAGCAGCAAGGGGACTACCACTGCTCAGAAGTGCCAGAGAGATGAGAGAATCTGCAACCAATGCTGGGAAAGTCCCAGAGAAGCACAAATATAACTTTGCCTTCCCTTTGGTCTTTATCAGGTCAACACAAGTGTTTCTGAGGATGTAATGCAGCTGTCATTTTG